>MU771860.1:194073-217161 GCA_026770625.1 Nicotiana glauca | reverse complement strand
AAGAAAGACCTTCTGATCAATTTTAAGAAATGGCAATACAAGCAGGTAAGGTGAATCATGTTATGGACAACACTCTAATACCAGAAAATGAAAGACCGAAAATGAGAGAGTGTTATTGGTGAAAACCCTCACGGGCACCGTAAGGCGAAAGTAAGTTTCCAAAGCAAGCAAATGAAAGAAGGTTGTGGTTGAAAGGCGGTAGAACAAGCAAGGTTTGGGTTTCGGTGAAGATCGGGTTGTGAAATATAGAGAGGCAAATGTGGCAATCGACAATTGTTTGTTTGGACAGACTAGGTTGGTTAATCCAAAATGCATGGCATGATCAATGGAATCAGCCCTCCCACTCAGATAAGTTCTATCCTCTTTCTCTTTTCAGAGTCTTCTATCCTCAAATTGCATTTCATTTTTCTTGAAACTTGTCTATAAGTCATTTGCAGTCAAAGCTAAATACTAGCTTCCCAGTTGTATGGCACAATGAGATCGGGACTTATTAAAGGGCACTTGAAACAAGAAGGACCAATGGTAATCAAATAATTGGAGAAACAAGCAAAAGTTCACAAGAAAAAAGAAAAAGAAACACCAAGACAGTGACATGAGGGAAACATGTCGGGTCATTAGGATCAGAAAATTTGAAAGATAGCCGGGAAATCACGGCAAGATATAACAAGTTTATGAAGCAAGTCGGAGCAAGTTTAAGAGCGGGAGCATGGCCAACAAGAATGCCAGCAGCTAACCACCATTTTATACTAACAAATTGTTCTTTGATTAAGACAGGGACAAAATATTCAAATTCTTACTAATCACTTTAAAAGTGAATGTGACCAATGTGGATAACAAGGGAACACAGAAAGTTTTCGGCAACCAGGCACCCACCTGGAGAATAAGGGAGGACAGTTCAAGTTTTAAAGGAAAGCAACAATATTCAAAGAAATCCATTTCAAGCTTCAGCAATTAGGCACCCACCTGAAGAACAAGGGCAGTATAGTTTTAGCTTTCAATTTGTACATATGATAATATGATGTACCCAGTTATCAAAATGGGGCAGAAAATTTTCTTCGTTTTGTATGATTGTTGTAAGCAGGCGCCCACCTGAAGAACAAGGGAATACATTTCAATTTCAGTAAGCAGGTGCCCGCCTGAAGAACAAGGGAATACATTTAAATTTCAGTAAGCAGGCGCCCACCTGAAGAACAAGGGAATATCTTTTAAATGCAGCAAGCTGGCACCCACCTGGAGAATAAGGGAAGTATAATACAGCTTAATCTTTCAAGTTAACATTCAGTAATATCATGCACCCAGTTACCAAACTGGGGCAGAAAATTTTCTTCATTTTGTATGGTTGTTGTAAGCAGGCGCCCACCTGAAAAATAAGGGAATACATTTCAAATTCAGCAAGCAGGCGCCCACCTAAAAAACAAGGGAATACATTTTTAAATGTTGTAAGCAGGCGCCCACCTAAAGAACAAAGGAATATATTTTCAAATGCAGTAAGCAGGCACCCAGCTGGAAAACAAGGGAAGTACCATTTGAAAGTTAGCTTTGAGTTTTAATATCTGATAACATGATATGCCCAGCCACCATACTGGGGCAGAAAAAATTTTCTTTGTTTGTCAATTTTTGTAAGCAGGCACCCACCTCGAGAACAAGGGAATACTTTTTCAAGTAATTGTAAGCAGGCGCCCACCTGGAGAACAAGGGAATACTTTGTCAAGTAATCGTAAGCAGGTGCCCACCTGGAGAACAAAGGAATACTTTTTCAAGTAATCGCAAGCAGGCGCCCACCTGGAGAACAAAGGAATACTTTTCAAGCAATCGCAAGCAGGAGTCCACCTGAAGAATGGACACAGTCAAAGTTATATTGAAAGAATGCAAGATGCAAGATCAAGGCAATTCAAGAACATAAGATAGCAGACATTAGATAGGATTTTGTAAATCATAGGGCATAGCCTAGGCTAGCTTCTTTTATCTTTAAACGGTGTAATAAGGGGGGTCAGCAAGCAGCAACAACAGCAACAGCAATGAGATCACAGCTCTTGGTAGTCCCAGCTACCAGACACTCCTGAACTACACTGACCTGATTCCTGTTTAGTCCAGGATATGTAGGCAATCTTTGAAGCAGGGTGCGGTCAAACTTTTCAAAAATGCTTCACACAGAATATGCGAATGGGCAAAAATCCCTCATTACCGCTCACTTATCTTTGCACGAAAACTCTTCGTGTTCCCGAGCAAAGAGGGGCAGCTATGAGCACGTGATTTTTGCCCTAAGCAAATTTTTTTAAAAGTTGCAAATAAAATGATTTCTTTATTATTTTACAATTTTTGTGAATTTTCTTAAATTTTGTGCTAATTGTTGCATTTTATTTGTGTATGATAGTTCATATGAAAAAATACAAAAATATGCATTTGCATTTAGGATGTAGTTCTATATTTTATGATAAATTAGCTAATTAGTTGTTTTACAAGAATGAGATAATCACAAAAAATAGTTTAGTTGCACTTTTAATTGATTGCATTTTATCTTTAAATAGTTTAATTAGGATTTAAATAGTTAATTAGGATTTAAATAGTTTAATTAGGATTTTTTCATAATTTTAAGCAAAATCAGAAAATAAAATTAAAAAACAATACAAAATGAAAAGAAAGATAAATAAAGAAAATAAAAAGAGAAAATATATATAAAAGGAGGGGATTGACCAAAATTGGGCCAATTTGGCCAGCCCAAGCCAAAGTTCACTCCAGCCCAAGTAAAATTACACACGCCCAGGCCCAAGCCTCATCCGGTCCAGCATTAGTCCAAGAGGTAATTGAAACGACGTAGTACAGTGGTCAAACTACGTCGTTTTGTGCTTAAAAATTAAAAGGAAATCGTGGCCATTCACTCACCTTTATCCAACGGCCACGGATTAATCCCATAATAAATAAAATAACGCCGTCTCGAGGCCAGAAGATCTCAACCGTTGATTATCCCAATCCAACGGTTCAAAATTATAAGGGGTCTTTTAAAAGGATGTAACGATACACCCCTGTATCATTTTGTCTCCCTCTTCCCTTAATGCAAACCCTAGCCGCCCTAATATCCTCTAAAAGCCCGCCGGAACCCTCGCCGGCGGGAGACGACACCACCACCAAACCTTCCAGCCTTTACGCCCCTGAACCCCCTTGACCTCCCCTTATCACCCCTCTACCCCGTTTCCCTCAAAACACATCGGAAACCCTCGAATATTAGATTTATTGTCGCCGGAACCCTACTCCGGCGAACACAACTTTGGCCAAATCGTTCAAAAACTATACCAGACCTTCCTTTAACCATCCTCTACCCATTTTTGACAATCTTGACCCTCAAAGGTTGCTGGAAATGCTCAAATAAGAACGGACGTTTCTCCGATGACCCTGAAAAAATCAAGAAAATAGTATTAAAATGCCATAGGCTTCGTATGGAATCTGAGGGGTGCAAATCGACCAAGAAAGCCGAAAAAAGCTAAGTTTACATTTGTTTCGATTTTGTTTCAATTTTTCTTTTATTTTTGTGCCTGATTGTTCATTTTTCTTTCTTCCTGATTTTCTCTTTCTATTTTTGTATGCATGTTTGCTTCTCGTCTCTGATTCTTGCTTTTTCTTGGACCGTTTGGATTCATCTAAAATTGATATTATTTAATAAAAGATAATAAATAAAATTTTAATACTTTTCTGTATTGATTTTTTATATTGATTAGGGTTCCTGACTATTATTTTGTTCGTTTTAAAAAAAACAATACAGTTCTGAAACTATACAATAGAGATTAATAATAGTTTTTGATAAGCTTTTCAATATTATTTTGTATTGATTTCTGTGATGTTTTAGAAATTAGGGTTTATTTTTTATGATTCTAATTTTCATTAGTATTGATAGAATAATTTTGGTTCTGATTAAATTTGATATTGTTAGGTGTGATTGGTTATAGCTGGTTTTTCACTAGTTTATTTGGTTAATAACTCTGAAAATTAGTATTAGGGTTAAAGGTTAAAAGCAGTGGGGTCGTGGGGTAAAAAGGGTTTGGTATTAGGGGTGGTTTGGGAAATACTAAATTGGTTTAGTTGCAATAATCCTAAGGGAGTGAGGGCAGACTTGGGAATATAAATGGCTTAATTGTAATACACTTAAGGGACTAAGGGTAGTTTGGGCATAAGAAAAGGTTAAAAGGGTAGATTTTCTAGAGAAGTGAGGGCAAAAGGGGAATTATGCTAGATTTAGAAGGTTCTAGAGGGGTATTTTGTATAATTTCTGACAAATAAAGGGTAGAAGTAGTGATAGTTGATAAAATATAAGGATTCAATTGCAATAAAGGGAGGGACCAATGAGATAAAATCTGAAATTTAAATTTCCCTCCCTTACACTCTATAAATAGGCCTCATGTGGCCTCCTTGAATAAGTTTGGAGAGTTGGGTAAAAATCTTAAATCTGCTTATAGTTCTTCTGCCATTTTTGATCTAAACTCTCAGAAATTTCTAACTCAAAACTCCAAAAATATCAGAAACAGTTAACAACTGCCACTGTTACATTGATTCTTAGGATAATTTGAAAGTTATTATTGATCCTGTTTGTTCATCACGATGGTTATTTGAACAATCCTTTTCCAGTATTGGTTTTTCTAGTGATTATTTTTACCTGTTGGTTTAATCTCCTATCTGCTGGGCTTGATTTAATTGGTGTTGAAGCTGTGATCAATCTGTTTTTAAACTGCCATTGTTGCCTTTGTTTTTCTATTGATTCAAATAGATTCTCATCAATTTTGTTCATCTTATGTCCAGGTAAATCTTATGATTCCATGTGAATGTGAAGCTGTAATTACAAATCAAGGAAATGAAGTGAAAGTTCATCTAATACTCTAGTTATTTTATCTGATGCATAAATCTGATGTATGATGATTTAGGTTACAATCATTTGTATTCAATTAGCAACAATCCGAATGTTAAAACTGTTTTAGTTTGGACTGTTAATTAACATTATTGTTGTTACTAAAACTTATAAGAGATCTACTGCTGGATAACATTTTACTATAGCTAATAGTTTAGTTGAATGTAGTTGATTATGTATAGTTGAATGTTGAAGTTGTTTATGAGTTTCGAAACTATAGTTAAGGATTGTCAATCAGGATATGGTTCAGTTTATTGAGATTGTGGATTAAACGTACAGCATTAGAAAATATTATGAATCTATGTTCTTCCAGTTCTGAAAGTATAGAATTTGCAGAGTTCATGCTAAGACAAATGTGTTAGTAATAGGTTTTCATAGGCTGAATTTCAGGTTAAATCAAATGAGCTTACCTCTTATGATTGTCACGAAATTACTTATACATATAGTGTAGTGTGAAATCTTAAGTAGGTCTGTTTGCTGTTAATAAGCTTTTATTTTGAATAATCAGCGTGTTTTGTATGTTAATCAAATTCCACTCCTTTAATAATGACCCTGGATTCATTAAGTAGTAGATAATAAAATCAAATAGGCTTTAAGTAAGGTAAAACGATTAATAGCCTCATTACTTGAAAAGTTGAATAATGAATTTTTGGTATTGAATTGTTGAACATATTTCTGATAACAAAATGCATTTTCAGTGAATAGATGTGTAAACTGAACCTCTTTGGGTTAATCATTTGGGCCTAATCACCTTTTTCTTAAGAGATGTAAATTTGAACTTATTTAACAAACAGCCTAGGTCCATTGTTATGACCAGGTACATTGGGTGCGGACTGAGATTTGCGGCTGGCCCATCTTGGCATCAGCATGCAAAAGTCTCAGGCGGTTTTCTTTAATCCAAGAATGCAATGATTAATTAGGACTTTTCGTTACTTTTAGAAATAAAACAAATAGAAAAACCATAGTTACTTTAGGATTGGATTTTAAATAAAAATGATGAGACGAGCCTCGCCGCTTTAAATATACAATGGCGGGGCCTTCAAATAAATCGCTATAAATTTTGACTTGGAAGGACCGTTTAGCGAATTTCACGGTCTTTCCCAAAGTTAACAAATAGTTATGTGCTTTAGGCGCGATTTGTAATAATATTACTTTCCTAATACCGGTGCACATTTATGTGACCTAAATCCAAATCTCAATGAAGTTGAAATGTGTTAAAAGCCATGGGCGTACTGGTACGGCGTGGTTCGAGATACATTTTCACGACGTTGCAATTCTTATAAAATTCAACAATAAAAGCGGATTATTAATAAAAGCACATAAAAATGGAATATATATGAAGATCAGATAAAAACAAATACAACAGTTGAGCGACCGTGCTAGAACCACGGAATCCGAGAATACCTAACACCTTCTCCCGGGTTAACAGAATTCCTTATCCAGATTTCTGATTCGCGGACTGTTAACAGAGTCAAACTTTCCTCGGTTCAGGATGCAATCGATGACTTGGGATACCATTAATCTCCCAAGTGGCGACTCTGAAATTAAATAAATAAATCTCATTCCGATTTTCCTTAAAATGGAAAAACTCCTTTATTATACCCTTCACGGGGTGTAAACATAAAAAGGAGGTGTGACAGACGTGCACTATGTGAATTGTGACTCCGATGTTTCTATGGCACAATATACGGGCCCTATTTTGTTGATAACCGTGTTTTCACAATGTGATAAAGTAATTGAGCTGTCAATCATGCTAGATGTCATGTTTAGGCTTTAGGTCGATACTGTTGGGACCTATAGTGGTTATTTCTTGCTGTCATCTCAATGATTTTACTGATATTTTGTACTCAACCAAATTCATGCATTCATATCATATCTAAGTCTCAGTTGTTATTTATTGATGCATCATATCATTATTGTCAGGTTAGTTTCATGACATTGTGATCCCGTGAGTGAGACTGGAGAGATTGATGATTGAGTGAGACTGGAGAGATTGTACGGTATCACGTCATTCTTGACATCTCGCACATATTGGTATATGAGAATAGAGAGATATTTTACATTTTCTATCTGAAAAAAAATGAAACATCTTATTTATTGTGGAAATGATTTTTAGAAAAATTACAGTTATCAAACTATCTCATATTTTTCGATGATTTCGGTAAAGGATTTGTGTTTTCATTGATATACTTGAAAAGTAGAACTATTTTCGGGTATTATGAAAAAGCTTAGAAGTTTGAATTCTGAGTTACTTCTTTTGTTATTTGCTTTACATTCTTATGAACTGCTATTGGTTATTGGTGTTGGACCCGACCTATGTTCCATCTCATCACTACTTTCAACCTAAGATTAGGTTTGTTACTTATTGAGTACATGGGGTCAGTTGTACTCATACTACACTTCTGCACCTTGTGTGTACATATTGGTTGTTGTTGTTATTGTGTTCGATAGGAGTTGGCTTTGAAGATATACCTGCGTCCCAGTTGTGGCTGCCTCTTGTTCATGGTAGCCTTAAATTTATAAAAACTATGTTCATGTAATTTTCTAGCAGAAGATGTATTTACTTCATAACAGCTTTGTAAACTCTATTCTTAGGAGCTCATGATTTGTACTACCAATCCTTGGGAAATTTATAAGATTCAGATAATTTCTTTTGTTCAATCGTGTCATAAAAGGTTATTGGAATTGGATAGTTATTAGTTGGCTAACCTAGCGGGTTGGGTTAGGTGCCATCATAACTAGTATATTTGGGTCGTGATATATTGATATTAGAAGCTAGGCTTATAGGTTATAAAAGTCATGAGCAAGTGTCTAGTAGAGTCTTGCAGACATGTATGATGACGTCCATACTTATCTTCGAGAGGCTACATGACATTTCGGATATACTTCACATCTTTATTTCCTTATCGTATGGCATTGATTCAGTTTGAAAAGTAACTCTTTGAATTCCTTCCACACATTCGTATGCACATGTGAGCACTCAGTATCAGTTATGTATCGACGGATTGTGATTTTATGGATGAGGTGCGAGATGTGATTTCTATGTGATGATGATGGGCCAGTCTGGAGGACATGAGGTCGGGTTTTGATTATAGATTGAGCACGAAGATTTCAATTGTGTGTGCACGTGCTTTTGGAATTATAAGTCTGGTAGTGTCCCTATTAGTGGAATATACATTTCGATGAGTGGTTGGATGGCTATATAATGAGTATGATGTGACTGTGGGAAGTGTTCAGATTGTTAGAATATGACGAAAAAAGTTGGTTGAGATGTAAATTGGGTGTTTTATTTCTATCTTAATTTGACATACAGTCTCGAGTTATGGGTGTGTTAGAGGATCTTTCATGTTGGTTAATTGTGAAATGAATTAGGTTCTCATGTCTTGTTGATAAGTTCGGAATCAGGAAAATTAAGTGATTGCATAGTAGTTGTGACTGTGGAAGGGTATAAAAAGATGTTAGTTTGAGGCAAGAAGGTGGGTTATCTCCCACGAGGTGTCCTGAGGTTATTTGATCCCTAAGTTGTTTTTGTAGAGAGTTCTCATTTGCCAATGAATTATATGTGTTGCAATTTGAGTTTGGACTGCTAGTGGAAGTTGGCTTGACTGTTACAAGGGTGAATGCGAGATTTGCACATGATTTTAGGTATTAGATGGTTTGTGTTACATGAGCTTATGAAGGATTTAGTTGCATCCTATTGCGATATTATGGCAGTATGGGGGTGGCTATTATAAGTTATTAGATGCTTTATTCCTTGGCTTTAAGCCAAGTGGGGGAGTCTGTTATTGATAAATTGATTGCATGGTTATGTGTTGTATTGGTTTCAGTCTGAGGTACACTTGTGAATAAGTTATAATTTGTAGAGGTTAAGATCAAGGATGACTAGAGTGA
The DNA here is from genome assembly GCA_026770625.1 of Nicotiana glauca. Taxonomy (NCBI): domain Eukaryota; kingdom Viridiplantae; phylum Streptophyta; class Magnoliopsida; order Solanales; family Solanaceae; genus Nicotiana; species Nicotiana glauca. The sequence goes on along the minus strand of MU771860.1, from coordinate 208,376 downwards.
AGGAATTTTTGGATACGGGTTGTATTAAGCTTTATGGGTATATGGGAAACATTGAATGATTGAGTTGTTATTCATAAAGGATGTAGTGTGCATGGGGTAGGGATTCACTCGGTTGCTTAGAAGTGTAGATTACTTCTTAGGGTGTTGGTCTGCAAATGGGGCACATGTCGTTTGGTGTCTTTGATCAGTTTAATTAAAATTTGAGCAGAGTGGATGACTCTCGAGAATGGTTCTAATAGATTCGAGATTTATATGTAGCAATTGGGGATCTTCAGGATGTGTATATGGCTAGAAACTGAGATTTAGATAGGATGGTGTCAAGACCTGTGGCATTTCTATATCCTTATGGATTCTACATTTCAGAATCATGAAGGTGAAGGAAATAGATTTAGATTTGCAGAAGGTCTCTTCAGAGTAGGTATCTCAGTTGTGATACTTTTGGGGTACTTAAGAGGGAATTTAGCGGCTTATGAGCCTTTGGGTGTTATGGTTCTATGCTAAAGTTCGTGGGGCAAGTTTTGGTTAAGGATAGTAGTGTTCTAGCAAGGAGAAATACTAATTTGAATGCAATTTCGGAAGTATTCGGAGAGTTGGGACAACTTGGTAGTAGGCTGGATCTGCACAGTAATGGATATAATCGGTCCTTTGGGTACATATGATATGGCTAATCTCTACATGTGTTTTGTGGCAATGTTTTTGGGTTTTGGCGACCTAGAGAGATTCGGTTCTGATAGCTTGGTTATGTGAAAACGGGCTTCGAAGAATTCTTAATGGTTTCTACCACGGTTCGAGGAGTATATTTCCTACTAGCATGAGGAGCGTGTGGTGGATGGTGATTTTCTCTTGGATGAAAGGAAATGGAAGGTCCTTGGCTAATTAAGTAAATAGTTGCTTGTGACTTAGAGTGGATTATGAAGTTCTCGCATTTTTCATATAATGGCATGCTATATGCGGTGTGTTGTGTGGGATTGTGATTTGTATGAGCGAGGTCACAATTCAATTTTGAAGGGAAGGTCATAAAATTCTAAGGTAGCATGAATGGTTTTCAGATGACTTGGTAAATGATATTACTGTTTGGTATGGCTTGATGAGAGCATAAATTTCAGAAGGGACAATGTGTTTTTATTTATTAGTACTTCATTGGTATTGGCACTCTCCTAGTTGATCAACTGTTGATATTCAAATTTTACTTTGTGGCACAGAAGAATTATAGAAGTTTTCATCGTGGGATGATCGTGTATGGGGATGTGTTAGACATTCAGGCGGTGGAGTTAGGATCAGATATGATGATTCGTGTGTTCTATGTATTTGGAGACTGAGAGTTCTCAAAAGCAGATTGCTTCATGGTTGTGGACTGTGAAGTTGTGACCGAAGCTAGCCAAATGATAGTATGTGTTATGCTTCAATCATTGTGGACTTTGGGATGGTTATTTATCTTTTTGTGATTGACTAGAGCTGATTTGGATGTCCATTGGTAGGCCCAATTAGGATGTGTATTCTATACCGAGCCAGATTGGTTGGCTCCATACTCCTATTATTGAGGGATGTGCCATTCAGTTGTTGTTGAGCTTATTCGTGTTATGAAATTATATATTAGTTACTCTTCTATGCTACGAGGGGTTGCGATTCATGGGTTATATGCACACATGGTGTTGTTCTAGTTGGGCTTTATAGCGAAATTTGACTGAGAAGAGTATTTGGGTATTGCATGATTAATTGTGCGATGGCTATGTTCTTTTCGGATTGTGGTATTATGTTATTCGCTCTCTGTGGTTATAGTGATGCACTTTGGGTACTTGATGTCGAATTTTGCGTAGTTATTGATTTTGAGCAGGGTGGCTCGAGGTATATAATATGGATCAGCTTTTGGATGGGGTCACGCATTGTAGCGGGGTTATATTGCGGTATAATCATTTGTGTTAGATTTGTGTGTTTTGGTTCTGCGGTATTTTGATGGGTTCTTAGAATTGCATTGTGGTGGTACCCGTTGAGCTTGTGGGATGGTTCTCTTGTTTGAGTTATTTTCTATATTTGAGTACATTTGGAATGTTGCTTATTGGTGCACGGATTGCACGGGTTGTGGCTTTAGATTATATTAATGTGTCATGTCACCATAATGGTCATGTTAAATGAGATGAGTGTCACGACCAAAACCGATGGGCCGTGACGGGTGCCTAAGTTCTACCTGTCAAACACCCCTAAGTATGTGTATAAGATATGAACCTGGATAACATCTGCTGCATAACGAAAATAACATACATAAAGGAAACATGCCATCAAGGCATATGTACGTAAACATGCAGAATATAGTGGGCGAGTCGGGAAGGCTGCCATAGACAACTATACATCCAAAATTGAAAGCCGACAAGGCCACATACAACCCAACTAGACATACTGTCTACATACCTCTAATAGAAACATAATTGTACAAAGACGGGACGGAGCCACGTCATACCCATATACATATATATGTACAAACGTGTCATACCAAAATCAAAGCAGCTTCGGAATAAGTGGAGCATGCCAACTCTCGCTAATCAGGGATCCTAAGAAGGCGGACCGTCAGCTTGCTTACCTGCACCTGCAGGCATGAAACGCATGCCCCGTGAAATAGGGCGTCAGTACAAAAATGTACTGAGCATGTAAGGCATGAAAATTAGTACGTAAATGACATAGACGAAACATGGAATAAAGAAATTCGTCTGTAAATCTGATAACTTTGTAAATTTTGAAACATTTATAATGTCACGCACATGCGTATAAATGCAGTGTCATACATAGGTATGGGCGTACATAATATCATCAAGCCACTGAGGGCATCCCATCATATCGTCTCGGCCACTGTGGGCAACATCATCAATATATATCAGTTGATCAGGTGGTGGTGCATATATAACGCCATAACCTTTTCCCATATCCCATATACATATATTTACATATATACGCGTATATAACACCATCTGGTCATGGGGCAATGCCCATATATAAATGAGTGAAATGCATAAAAAATACGTAATAATCTTAATAATCCTTCCGGATAAACTTTTCCGACCATGTATTATTCTGAAACCCATGAACAGAAGATAATAATAACTCTCATGGGGAATCAAGAATATAGACACCCCTACTATTTCTATGAATAGAGTAATTTATGGAAACTGTGTGTTTGCTCGTTTCTTTAGTATCATATGGACCATGCCAAAAGAAAGAAGGGAGGGCCTTAACATACCTGTTCCTGAAATTATTCGAATGAAATGAAGCTTCTGCTTTAGTGAAATATGTTGAACGACAATTTGCTTGAATCCTTTGAAATTTTTGAAACGAAATTGTCATGCTTTTCACGTCTTTGTGTAGTATGACAGTTAGCTTTTAATTTGTAAAATGTTTCTATCTTTTGAACTTACACGTTCTTGGTTTCAAGCCAAAGCAATGAAATTGAAATGAAGCCAAAGACATGAAATGATTTGGTTTCAAAGTTCTTGGTTTCAACGTTCCTGGTTTCAACGTTTTTAGGACTTGGTTTCAAAGTTCTTAGGACTTAACTTTGAGTCAAAGATATGAATTGAAGCTAAAGACACTAAATGAAGCTAAAGGCAGATTGGATAAAGTTTTACAAGTCTTTCTAAGACTTAACTTTAAGTCCTGATTAAGTTACTCATAGGTAGCCACCTAGAATTATGACTACTTAGTCATTTTCAAGGTGTGTGCCTTCTTGCCACGTTTGGGGTTAATTTATTAATTATTTATCCACTTATTAATTAACTGGATAATGTTCTGTTATCCGATAATTAATCAATTACTTGTATAATTTAAAAATTACCATAAATTACTTAAAATTCTATTTATTTTTAAAATACTTCATATATATTTTATATATTATACTACCGTGGTAATATGGTACCTTGCATGGTACTAGTTTATAATTATCGGGTATTATTCCTCGACCCGTATTTTATTCCAAATTGGCCACTTTCAACGAAACTCTTTTTCTTTAATCTGTGTATCCCTTTATCCTTCATAACACTTATTTATAGCTTGTTATAAATAGCGTAAGTACGTTAATGTCAAGATGATAACGTCCCCTAATCTACGTTGGTTAACCAAAAATGAAATTTTAACGTAGAAAAATGCGAGATGTAACAATGAGGTCATCGAACCTAGAATGGATACTATCGGAATTGATTACAGCATGGTTGGAGAGATAATATCGAAAGTCGGCTTAGAAATTTTATATAGTTCTTGTCGAAGGAGAAGGACATCCATGACTTGTTGATCTGATGAATGGTTATGAGTTTCTGCGTGTTTCTTACATCATCTATAGTGTACGAAAGTTTTAGACCGAAGCTTTGTTTCTATGAGGTTTATTACCGGTATTGGGTTGTTTTGAGAAGCTACTATGATTGAAAATTATATATGTGAGTATTTCAGTTATGCGGTATATCATGTGATTACAGCCTGGGTTATGGTGAAGGCTTGATACAGCTTGTTCAGACTTATATAGTCTGTAGATGCGAGATTCTGATCTTATAAAAATTCCGGATGTTGGAAATTGGATTCTAAGGCTTATGGGCTAAGGTTGGAGTAATGATCTTCAGTTATGTTATGGGATAGGCTGACGTGGTATCACCCCCATGTATGTGCATGGTAAGGTTACACTGCGGTTTGATGGATTTGAGAATAACTGCAGGCACATTCGAGGACGAACGTATGTGGAGGATGTAACGACCTGACCAGTCGTTTTGAGTATTTGCACTTCACTTGGTTGTTTGTGGGCATGAGTAGCTCCATATGACATATTATGACTTATGTGAATCATCGGTCTTGGTTTTTCAGTTTATTCGAAATTGATTTGGAGGAATGTTTCTCAATTAGGAAGCTTTAAATTGGAAGAGTTGACCAAGTTTGACTTTTTAGTAGTTAACCTCTGATTGGATTTTGTATGGTTCTGTTAGCTCCGTTGGGTAATTTTGGACTTAGGAGCGCATCCAGATTGCGATATGGAGGTTCGTAGTAGAATTACGCTTGAAATGGCGAAAGTTGAAATTTTGAAAAGTTTGATCGAGAGTGGACTTTTTGATATCGGTGTTGGATTCTAATTCCAGAAGTTGGAGCAGGTCTGTAATGTCAAATGTGACTTTTATGCAAAATTTGAGGTCAATCGGATGTGATTTGATAGGTTTTGGCATCGGTTGTGGATTTGATGTTTCAAAGTTTAATAATTTAGAATTGAGGTGTGATTCATCGTTTAGATGTTATTATGTGTGTTTTGAGGCCTCGAGTAGGTATGTGTTTTGCTATGGGACTTGTTGGTATGTTTGGATGGGGACCCGAGGGGCTTGGGCGTGTTTCGGATTGATTTCGGGCTATTTTTCCAATTGTTATTGCTGGTTTTCTGGTGTTTCAGCTGTGCTTCGCGATCGCGGATGGAGAAACGCGTTCGCGAAGGGTATTTTTCTACAGTGCAGTGATTTGTTCTTCGAGTTCGCGCTTCCTTGTTCGCGTTCGCGGTGGGTTGATGTTGTGCCCTTCGCCGTCGCGTATGAAGGATCGTGTTCGTGTAGTGTTGAGATTGGGCAACTGGAGCTGGGGAATCCTTCATCGCGGTCGCATAATATGAGTCGCGTACGCGAAGCATTGGCCGTAGTGGTCATCGCATTCGTATTGGGTGTATCGCGAACGCGTAGAGTATTTTATGGCAGTGTGCATTTTGTTCATCACGAACGCGATAGTGTTTTCGCGTTCACGTAGAAGGAGGCTTGGGCAGATTATAAAGTACTCTACTTTTAGGGTTTCGGCTATTTTTATATTTTGGTAGCTGTGGATCACGGATTGAGGCGATTCTTGAAGCAATTTTCACCTTATGAATTGGGGCTAGTGTTCTCTACTCGCTTTTTGTTATATTTCATGAATCTATCTTTGATTTTAACATTTGGTTGCTGAATTTTAAAGAGGAAATTGGGGGTTATGACCTAAAGTTTCATAATGTGAAATTTTGAGTTTCGAAAATCGATTCGAAGTCGGATTTGAGTGAAAGTAGTATGGTTGGACTCGCAATTGAATGGATTGCCGAATTTAGTGAGTTTTGTCGGGTTCCGAGGCTCGGGCCCGTGTGTTATTTTTGGCTAGTTTTGGGTTTTGATTAAAGATTTTATCTTTGTCATTTAGAATTGTTTTCTTGGGCTTTATTTGATGTAATTGAGTTGCTTTTGGCTAGTTTTGAGCCGTTCGGAGGTTGTTACGTACATGATCGTAGTTTTAGAGTATAGCTTGGCTTGCTCGGTATTAGAATTGGCTTGTTCGAGGTAAGTAACTCTTCTAAACTTAGTGCTGGGGGTATGAAACCCCGAAATACGTGTTATGTGATTGGTATTGAGGTGACGCACGTGCTAGGTGACGGGTGTGTGAGTGTGCACCATGATTATTGTGACTCTGTTGTTTCCATGGCACAGTATAGCGGCCCTATTTTGTTGATATCCATATTTTCACCATGTTATAAAGTAATTGAGCTGTCAATCATGCTAGATATCATGTTTTGGCTTTATGCCAATACTGTTGGGACCCATAATGGTCATTTCTTGTTGTCATCTCACTGATTTTACAGATATTTTGTACTCATAATATTCATGCATTCATATCATATCTTAGTCTCAGTTGTTATTTATTGATACATCATATCATTGTTATCGAACTAGTTTTGTGACATTGTGAGCCTGTGAGTGAGACTAGAGAGATTGATGACTAAGTGAGGTGAAGAGCCTGATTATGAGTGTCAGTTATGGGATCGGGCTGCATGCCGCAGCGGTTATACTGATTTTATGATAGCGCTTGGGCTATAGGAGCCCCTCAGGACTCTGTACACACCCCCAATGAGCGCGGTTGATTATATTAAGGGATGAATCTTCCCTAGACATAGATCTTGTCCGAAGCATTATATACCTTGAGATGGATCTTCTCCACGGGCTAGATTGGCTCTACTCAGTATTGAGTGACTATTGGTCAGTTGATGTATATATACGGTATTGAGTGATTGGGCATGGTGAGCAGAAAGTGTGAGATAATGAGAGTGAGATTGACATGCGCACATGACATACTGGCATAGAGATGCATTTTTCTCATGTTGTACGATATCACGTCATTCTTGACTTCTCGCACATATTGGTATATGAGCATAGAGAGATATTTTACACTTGCTATCTGAAAAAAAAAACATCTTATTCATCGTGGAAAGGATTTTTAGAAAAATTACAGTTTTCAAATTATCTCATATTTTCGGATGATTTCAGTAAAGGATTTAGGTTTTCACTGTTATACTTGAAAATCAGACTATTTTCGGGAGTCATGAAAAAGCTGAGCAGTTTAAATTCTGAGTTACTTCTTTTGTTATTTTCTTTACATTGTTAGGCTTGTTACTTATTGAGTACATGGGGTCGGTTGTACTAATACTATACTTCTGCACCTTGCATGCAGATGTTGCTTGTTGTTGTTGCTGTGTTCGATGGGAGCTGGCTTTGAAGATGTACCTGCGTCCCTGTTGTGGCCGCCTCTTTCTCATGGTAGCCTTAGATTTATAAAAACGCCATTTATGTACTTTTCAAACAGAAGATGTATTTACTTCATCTCAGTTTTGTAAACTTTATTCATAGGAGCTCATGATTTGTACTACCAGTCCTTGAAAATATAAAAGATTCAGATAATTTATTTTGTTTAGTTGTGCCATTAAAGGTTACTGTATTTGGATAGTTATTAGTTGGCTTACCTAGCCGATTGGGTTAGGTGTCATCACGACTAATGGATCAAATTATAGGTCGTGACACCAGTGCCTTTTGCAAATGCGATCACATGATCGCAAAAGTGAAGCTCACGAATATGAGCCAAACCTAGCATATGTGAGATGTGGAGGCGTGCACATATAACTGCGGAGCACCAGTAGTTCTAAAACCATCAAAATAACACCAAATAACAAGAACCGATCCTCGAGAATCTAGATTTCAACTTGAAAACTCAATTTTCACAATCTTTCACATAATACGCCAAATTGCGCTAGGGTCAACCCGGACCCCAACCAAACATGCATACAAGTCCAAAAAAATTATACAAACCTATCGGAATCGTCAAAATACGGATTTGATGTCGTTTATAAAAAATGTTGACCGTAGTCAACTCTAGGTGAAACACTTCACAAACAAAACAGGAGCACCCCACGGTGAAACACTAGGTCGAATAAAACCCTTATCAAGCAATTCCTTCAACTAATCCTTCAATTCCTTCAACTCAGGAGGATCCATACGATACAGAGGAATGGAAATGGGCTGAGTGCCCGGCAACAGGTCAACGCCAAAATAAATGTCTCTATCGTGAGGCATGCCCGGAAGATCAGCTGGAAACACATTGGGATAATCCCGTACCACTGGAACTAAATCAACAAAAGGGGTATCAGCACTGACATCTCTCACATAAGCTAAATACGCGGCACACCCCTTCTCAACCATACGTTGAGCTTTAAGAAAAGAGATAACTCTACTAGGAGTGTGATCTAAAGTACCACTCCACTCAACACGCGGAATACCTGGCATAGCCAGTGTCACGGTCTTGGCGTGACAATCCAGAATAGCAAAATGGGACGACAACCAATCCATGCCCAAAATAATGTCAAAATCAACCATACCGAGTAACAATAAATCTGCCTTGGTCTTAAAACCACGAATAGTAACCAAACATGACCGATACACACGGTCCACAATAAGAGAATCCCCCACATGAGTAGAAACATAAATGGGGGCACAGAAAGAATCCCAAGGCACACCCAAATGCGGAGCAAAGTAAGAAGACACATAAGAATAAGTAGAGCCCAGATCAAATAAAACTGATGCCTCATTGTGACAAACCAGTAAAATACCTGTAATGACGGAGTCGGAGGCAATAGCCTCGGTACGAGCAGAAATAGCATAATATCTGGCCTAGCCCCTCTCTCGAGGGCGACCTCTATCTCCCTAACCACCACCCCTAGCTGGCTAGGCAGGTGGGGTAGCAGCTGGAGTTGTGACCATGGCCTGAGAACCCTGAGGAGCACGCTGTGGCTGAGCAGTCTGTGAAGATGCACCCATACCATGTCTGGGGAAGTCCCTAACCATATGGCTTGTATCACCACACTTGAAACAAGCTATGGGAGGGTGCGGTGGCTGTGATTGACTAGGGCTAGGTCTGCTGGACTAATCTCTGGAAGCACCCCGCGCAGGAGGCACGCTAGAAACTGGAGGTGCATAATAAGGCTCCTGGGGTATAGGCAGAGCTGGAGCACTGCTAGCTACTGGAAGAGCTAAATGAATGGGGAAACCCATATAACCTCTGCCATAACGACCTGCTGGTGGGGTACGGGCACCAGAGTAGTGACCTGGCTCTCGAGACCTCTTGGACTCCCTCTCCCCTCGCTCCCTGGCGAGCATACCCTCAATCCTTATAGCAATGTTCACAACCTGCTGATAAGGAATGTCCATCTCCAAATCTCGAGCCATGCTAGATCTGATGGGTGGGATAAGACCCTCACGGAACCTGCGAACTCTCTCCTGAACTGTAGCAACCAAGGCCGGTGCATGTATGGCCAACCTGGTATAGCGGATAGCATACTCTGAAGCGGTCATATCACCCTGGTGCAAATGCTCAAACTTTGCGGGCCATGTGTCCCTGAGACTCTAGGGAACAAACTCTCTTATGAACATATCTGAGAACTGGGTCCAGGTCAGTGAAGCAGCATCGGCCGGACTGTCTATCTCATAAGTGCGCCACCAATCATAGGCGGCTCCCTGAAGCTGGAAGACAGTGAAAGAAACCCCGCTGGACTCCACTATGCCCACAGTGCGAAGAATATGGTGACAATACTCTAGAAATCCCAAGGCATCATCTGATGCTAATCCACTGAATACTGGGGGATCATACTTCTTGAACCTCTCAAGTCTCCGCTGCTCGTCCTCTGAAGCAGCTGACCCATCCTCGGGATGAACTGCGCTGCAGGGGGTGCGGGAATAATCTAGGGAGCGTGCTCAACCTACACTCGCTGCTCAGGAGTGCGGACGGCGGGAGTCTATGCTCCTCCCCCAGCCTGGGATGTGGCTGCAACAAGGGAAGCAACCCTGCCTGAGCCAAGGTGGTGTACATACTCATAAACTGAGCCAAAGTCTCCTGAAGAGCTGGAGTAGTAGTGGAAGTAGTAGGTGTGCCATGTGCATGGGCTTCGATTGGATCTGCTGGTGGTACCTTGGCGGCAGCTCGCGCAGGTGCTCTGGTTGCACCACATGCGCGTCCTCGACCTCTACCCCGGCCCCGACCCCGACCTCTGACGGCTACAGTAGGGGGCGCGGGTGCCTGATCATCCATAGTAGCACGTGTCCTCACCATCTGTGAGAGAATAGAAGGCAGAAGTTTAGAACTTGTGATATCAAAATATTGCACAACAAGGAAATCAAATGAAGTGGGAATTTTTCCTAACAGTTACATAGCCTCTCGTAGATAAGTACAGACGTCTCCGTATCGATCAGCAAGACTCTAATAAACTGACATGTGTCCCGTGACTCCTATGAACCTAGAGCTCTAATACCAGCTTGTCACGACTCCAGTTCACCCTCCGTGAATATTTCGTGATGGCACCTAGTTCCTATAACTAGGTAAGCCTAACACTGCATAAAATAACATAACTTGCTGAATAATTAATTAAAACTGAACAACTAAAAGAAATCTGTATATAACTGCCGCTCGGCATATACAACTCAAAATAAATGCGGAAGTCTACTATAACACCCCAAAACCCGAAAACTCACGGGAACACAAGCTAATGAAAAGTAATATATGGCTCAAATCTCCAGAATTTATCTAAACAAAAGTACGAAAGAAGGCTAAATACTGCATATAGTGTAAAAAGGGAGACTCCTTGGTCTGCAGACGCTGCAGAAGTACCTCAAAGTCTCTGTAGCTCTCATGGCCTCAAGGATAGTGCGCCTGAGATGCAGTACCTGGGTCTGCACGTGAAAAACATGCGCAAAAGAGGCATGAGTATACCACAGCGGTACTCAGTAAGTGCCAAGACTAACCTCGGTTGGGTAGTGACAAGGAAGGTCAGGTCCCTACTGAGATAAAATATAATAATAAACCTTGCAACAACATGAAATAACAGAAATAACGAATAAAATTATGAAGTAAGGCAAGTTATACGAAGAAACAATAGCGCGTAGAGAATAAGGTCACACAGAGTGAAACCGATCAATAGCAGTACTAACAACTAGGATCTCCTAGGATACCGTCTTGTAGTCCATTGCATCAACTGTCCGAGGATCTCCCGGGATACCGTCCTGTAGTCCATCATAAGAGAATATCCGAAGGATCTCCCGGGATACCGTTCCGTAGTCCAATTATCAATGTGCGGGGGGGATCTACCGGGAATCTAATACGTAGTCCCAAAGTAAGAGTGCAGGGGGGATCTACCAGGAATCTAACCCGTAGTCCCAAAGTAAACAAACAAGAGGGAGCTACCGGAATCTCACATCCGTAGTCCCAATGTAAATGCGCAACCACAACCAGAAGATAATCATAAATGAAGTACGAAGGTACAAACAACAGGTAGTGCTAGCCTAACATGCTTCAGGTAGTACAGTAAAGGCAACTTAAGCAAATAGGCAATTTAAATCAACCAAACATGCTTTTCTAATCTAACACCGGTTATAATTGCAAGTAGGAATAAGCAAATTCGAAAGAACTCAGTCTCAATATCTTAAGTAAAAATTGGGTTTTTAACAATTAGCTCAAGTACGCACTCGTCACCTCACGTACAATGCATTCAATTACCAAATATCATATCCTAAGGGGAAAGGTCCCTCACACAAGGTTAGACAAGCCACTTACCTCAAACCGGCTCCAAATTCAACTTCAAACCACACTCTTGCCACAAGTATCCGACTCCAAATGGCCCAAATCTATTCATTTCAATTACATCTCGTAAATAACATCTCAAGCAACTGAGTCCACTATTTAATTTAAAGCTAAGAAACAAATTTAGGTAAAATGACCAAAACGACCCTTAGGCCAACATGGTCAAAACTCGGGGTTCGAAACAAAACCGGCTGCCCATTCCCCCACGAACCCAAATATATGATTTGTTTTGAAATCGGACCTCAAATTGAGGTCCAAATCTCACATTTTAGATAAACCTAGGTTCTACCCCAAACCCCCAATTTCACCCATGAAATTCATTGATTTTAAGTGAAAAACATGTTAAATGATGCAAATGATTGAAAGAATTAAGTAAAAATCGACTTACAAATGATTTGGAAGAAGTTTTGTCCTTGAAAAATCGCCTATGGGGTTTGGGTCTTGAAACAATGGTAAAAAATGGTGGAAATTCGACTAAGTATGAAATTGCTGGGTCTCAGTTGTCGCAATTACGAACTGGGGTTCGCAATTGCGATCCCCGACCAAATCTGGGAATTGCGAACACTTGTTCCCATTTGCGAACTATGGGGAAAATTGGGAGGTTTGCATTTGCGAACCATCAGGTCGCATTTGCGGAACCTCAGCCTTCGCATTTGCGAGGCTCAATTTCGCATTTTCGATGGTTTAAGGCCTGGCAAATTCTTGCATTTGCGAGCTGACCCTATGCAATTGCAAGCTCGCTGCGAATCCTGCAGGTCAGTTATATCAGCAAAATTCCCAAGGTTGAAAAAGCACTCTGACACCTATCCAAAACTCACCCGAGCCCTCGGGGCTCCAAACCAAACATGCACATAACCTCAAAAACCTTCTACGGACTTACTCACGCGATCAAATCGCCAAATTAACATCATAAACATCGAATCAAGCCTCAAAACTAATGATTTCTTTCAAATTCTTTATAAATATCAAATTTCCATTTTAAGTCCAAAACACGTCAAACAACGTGCTTTTTCAACCAAACTTTACAGAAAGAGCTTAAACCATATATAAGACTTGTACCAGGCACCGGAACCAAAATACGGGCCTGATACCATAGTCTTTTAATTAAATTTCATTTCCAATTTCCTTAATTATTTCCAAAAAACAATTTCTCGCAAAAATTTATTTCTCAGACTTGGGACCTCGGAATTCGATTTCGGGCATACGCCAAAGTCCCATATTTTCCTACGGACCCTCCGGGACCGTCAAATCACGCGTCCGAATCTGCTTACCCAAAATGTTGACCTAAGTCAAATTTATTCAGTTTAATATCAAAATTTAGCATTTTTCTCACAGAATTCATATTTAATTTTTCCGGCTACGCGCCCGGACTCCGCACGTAAATCGAGGTAACCCTAGATGAGGTTTTCAAGGCCTCAGAAGTATAGAATGGGTAAGAAACTAAGTGACGACCCCTTTGGGTCGTCACATCTATATCAAAAGGTTAACACCCACTTTATTGCAAATTCAGTATCAGCAATATCGGAAAAGCTCCATCGTCGGTCGATTTCCCACTTTTCACCTTTTCGCTCCTCCCGCTTCCTGATCTTATCTTTGCACTTTTGTGAATTTTCCCGTTTCAATCGTTGTTTCTTGTGAGTTTTCTTCTTCTCATCCCGTATTTTTTCTATTTAAACTTTGATGGTTCGAAGATTATCTTCAAAAGGTAGTTCTTTTACGTTGGAAGAATTCATTCTTGAAGTAAATTCGATACTTTTCTTTCTTTAGATTGGGAGTTGAGAGAAGATACTACAAACTTCACGAGAAGAAAAAACCTAAAACTTATCCCATTCAATTTTGAAGAATAATTTTACTGTCTTGCAAAAATAGTCTTTTACCTTGAAAGAATTAATTCTCGATTTGAATTTAAACTTTTCTTTCTCTGGACTAGGGGCAGGAGAAGGCGCTGCAAGTTTTAGGAAAAGAAGAGTAATTAGAAGTACCCTTTTAGTTTTGAACAGTATCTTTCGTTTATTAAAATACACTTGTTATGTTCCACACTAATTATTGTAATTGTTATGAATAGAATTCTATTTGGAGTGAATGTCTATCTTGTAGAGAGTTTTACTTTGTGACTAAGTCATTTTTCCCCTATAAATAGAGCGGTCTTACCCCATTGTAAAGCATCCCAAAATTCAATAAGAATTCTCTCTCTCATTCTCTGCAATATTGTTCTTCTTCTTTTATTATTTTATAACACGTTATCAGCACGAGACTCTAACCAATTGAGTAGAAGCTTTGGGATTGAGCATAATCATTATCAATTGTTCTATGAACTTACTTCATGATTAAATTCTGGATTTAAGGTAAGTATTTTACTTTTCTCTTTCAAATTCTTGACATTCTAT
>MU771860.1:168340-183546 GCA_026770625.1 Nicotiana glauca | reverse complement strand
GAAGAAAAAACCTAAAACTCATCCCATTCAATTTTGAAGAATAATTTTACTGTCTTGCAAAAATAGTCTTTTACCTTGAAAGAATTAATTCTCGATTTGAATTTAAACTTTTCTTTCTCTGGACTAGGGGCAGGAGAAGGCGTTACAAGTTTTAGGAAAAGAAGAGTAATTTGAAGTACCCTTTTAGTTTTGAACAGTATCTTTGGCTTATTACTATACACTTGTTATGTTCCACAATAATTATTGTAATGAATTTTTCTTATTAATGGATGTCTTTTTATCAAAAGGAAGAGAAATTTCAATATTAAGTTTGCGATAAGATCTTTTAATTGTTTGTCTTTGACACTTGATCTTCGTGAGTGAGACTTTGAAATTTAAACTAACATCTGCATGTAGAGTTACGATCTCATTTTTGGTCAAATTGTGATATAGATAGAGCTATTTATTTTTTGTTCACATTGATAAGCTGCTGAATGTATAAAAGTCCATAGATGTTCTCAAAGTCTTGCTATTTCACTCATGTAGAGGAGGCTATTCAGAACGAGGAGAAGAAGATGTTGTTTTAGTAGTATAAACTACTAAATAGCTATATGGGTCTGGTAGTATCTTGAATTCTTGATATAGGACATATAAAATGAAAACTTAATTTCTCATGAAACGTTTGGCTAAATAATATGTTGAGCCCCAGAAAGCTTACAGCTCAAGCTAATTCGTAAGCAGTCATATATTGATTGGAGCTCAAACTAGGTTTAGCTTAAGGTCAAGTCATAAACGAAAGTACTATTATTGGTACTTCCTTTTCAGACAACAATCATAAAAGAACAAAAATATCTAACAGATACTTGTAACATTCGTATAACTAGAGTAGTAATATTCCCACATTCATTTATAATATGGGACAAATCAAGTGAAAACCTCAGTTGCTAATAAATCTTGACTTCTTGATAGTTAGGTCATCTTCATGATTTTTTGATAGTTAGATAAGCTTCATGCAGTTATCAGAATATGATGGTTTGAAAATAAATCTGTCTTTTTTGGTTTAACACAAAGATCTAAAGTTAAGATATAATAATTGACTGCAACTCACTAACTTTTATGTGCTTACCACCTTCTTCAACATGTTTCTGATTTAAAACCTATAAACTTCAGCCTTTTTTGGATTGAAAGTTTCATGGGTAGGACTAGAATTTTCAGTGGATGTAAATTTCCAAACCAGTTATGAACTATATGTAGAAGGTTCAAACGGCTCTTAAATTGAAACAGAAGAGAGCACCAATTTAGCTTCATAGGACAATCACTTGATTTTGGTTTTAAACAGAGGATATATTGGACCGTCTTCAAAGTGTACTGGAAATAATCTGTTGCATTAAGGGTGTACAGTTCATTGTAAAAGTTAAGAACTCAGGTATGTCACATCTGTTTTTGGCATTTTAACCCTTTCTTATCAAGAATATTATTCAATAGCTCAAAAGTATTCTATCATTGTTGCCACTGCTTTTCTAGATTTTGCTTTTCAGTTGTTCCAGTTCCAAAGTGATAACCAGAGTAGCTGCTACATATTCTAAACGGAAAAGAGTCAAATATAGCCTTATACTATTGAAAAAGTTTTAATATTACCCTTCGTTATACTATCAGTCCAAATATATCCCTAACGTCATACTATCGGTTCAGATATATCACTAACGTCATACTATCGGTCCAAATATATCCCTACATCATAAAAGTGGTACACACCTATCCTTCCTTCTTTAACTGCCTCCCCTATGAACACATTTTATTGCTACTTCACCATTTCACTATGTTTGCAGTTACCAAGTTTAATTACTTTGAAGTTCTATTATTATTTTGAAGACTTCACTGCCTCTACTTCCTCTTGCTTTTCAAAATACCTGTTGCTTCTCCGGCCGATCCTGAAATTATATGTACCTTTCTCTTGACCTTACAGTTTTGTGTTTCCTTGTGTTGTCTTTGAATTTGTAAGGCATATTTAGGGAACACTTAGTAGCCCTTTTATTTTAACATAAAACGTAAAGAGAGAAATAATGGTAATCTTCCATAAATGTGGTTGAACAGAAAGAAACAAAAAAAATTAACTCTCATGTCTAGGTTGTTTTTCTTTCTCACCATGGTCAATTTTGAAACCTTAAACTAGTTTGCATGTATCTTTGCTTAGTTTTTTATATAAAAAAATGTATTTTCGTTCGTATAAGCATGAATTTTGAATAGCAAAATCAGAATTTTCTGGGTTCACGTTGTTTCATATTATCTTTAGTTGTTAGCATTTCTTTTGATATAGATTGTTTGTATATCTATGATCTGTGATTTTTCTTCAAATGAACGGGAAAGAAAGGTTGTGGGGAAGGGATGAAAATGAGAGTATAATGGTGAGGTAGCAATGAAACATTGTCATAGGGAGGCACTTAACGGAGGAAGGGTAGGTTTGTACCACTTTTATGATGTCAGGAATATATTTAGACCGATAATATGACGTTAGGGATATATTTGGACTGATAGTATAACGAAGGTCAATATTAAACCATTTTCAATAGTATAGGTATATATTTTACCCTTTTCCGTATTCTAAATAACATGCATTTTGTTTGGTTAAAAGAAAAAACATGGCGAGGCTGGTTAGAGCCTGTTTGTTGATTCTGGATGAATATATCTTTGGAGTGAGCTTTTCTTATTTGTGTGGTCATGCTTTGAATAGGTCCTCTGCAACAATACAATAGAGTACTGTTCTATATTGCATTAAAGATGAATCTAGATATTTGTCACAACCCAAATCCCGCTCCGGCCGTGACGGCGCCTCTCGTGAAGACAAGGCCAGCCAGACCATTTCAGGACGCCATTTTTATGCAGTTAATCAGTTATACAACAATTCGAACATGAATTAATGATATTAATTAATGAAATTTCAACCCAATACAGCCCGACCGGGGTGTCACAAGTCACGAGCATCTAAGGAAGTCTGAACACGACTACATGGCCAATAATATATAGAATAAAGTTTAGAATCAAAAGACGAAGTTCGGTGCTGCGAACGCCTGCGGTCACCTTGCTCAACTTAGATAGCAAATCCTCAACCAGCTCAAACCCGCTACCGGGTAACCAATACCTGTATCTGCACGCAAGGTACAGGGAGTAAAGTCAGTACTCCGACCCAGTCATTCCGCGAAAGATATTCTAAAACTCCCCTGTGCCATCAAACACACTCAAGTATCAGCAGTCGATCTAGCCAGAAAGCACCGCAATACTAACGCAGTGTCATCAGTCTAATCGCATTACCCTTTTTTAGAGACATATACTCTCGTCAAATCACTCCCATTCAGCAGTACCATTTCCTTGATTACCTGAGGCTACCCATTGCCTAAGAATTTTATGAACTTCTTTTCAAAACTTCTAAAACACGCATTCAATAAAAATCCCAACCAAACGATGTCCGAATGTCCTGAAATTTTTCACACACATCCCTAATGACACAATGAAGCTACACCATCTCTCGAAATTTCATTCTGACTCCCGGATCAAAATCTCACCTATCAACCGGAAATCGCCAAAATACTAACTTCGCCAATTCAAGCATAATTCTACACCGGACCTCCAAAACCACTTCCGATCATACTCCTAAGTCACAAATCACCTCGGGGAGCTAACTGAACCATCGAAATTCACATTCGAGCCCTCTAACTCATAAGTCAATATACGGTTGACTTTTCCAACTTAAGTGTTCTTAAAAGAGACTAAGTGTCTCATTTCTTATCAAAACCATTCCAAATCAACCTGATTAAACAAGATACAGATAATGAAGCATAAAGAAACTGAAAATGGGAAAAATGGGGCGGTAACTCATGAGACGACGGGTCGGGTCGTCACATCTTCCCCAACTTAAACAAACGCTCGTCTTCGAGCGTACCCAAAGTTGTCCTAGAAGCCAACCAAAAGCTGAATGACCTTATCAAGCATAAATCCGGGGGTGATCCCACGTCACCCTATCTCACATGGGTCCGATAACACATTTTAACTAAAATCACACAATCCAGTCTAGCCTATAAATCATAGAACCATATTTCACTTTTCAGAATCATATACAAGATCAGAACCTCACACCTATATTCAGAATAAGTCTGAACCAGTTGTAATAGACCATGCCTGCAACCTCAGTGGAATTATATGATATACCAATAACTCAAACACATGCAGCGATAACTTTAATTCACAGCAGCTGCCTACAACAACCAAATACCGATAGAAATCTCTTATTAGCCAAGGTCTCATTCCAACACTTTCATATACTGCCAACGGTAATTGAAACATGCAATAAACCATAATCATTGCTCAGATCAACCATTCATGAGGACATTTCTCCTCTGGCAATTACCATAACAAATTTTTGAACCGAACCTCGATATTTACCCATCAAACATGCTGAAATCAAATCTGTTTGTAT
Source organism: Nicotiana glauca (assembly GCA_026770625.1). NCBI lineage: Eukaryota > Viridiplantae > Streptophyta > Magnoliopsida > Solanales > Solanaceae > Nicotiana > Nicotiana glauca. The sequence continues at coordinate 179,096 of MU771860.1, read as the reverse complement.
TCATTAATGACCCCAACGATCACTTCGAACCCACCACACCACTCTGGTGATATGACACATCAATACAGGCCTAAGCCACAACTTTCATAATACGCGCACCAATAAGAAACGGTCCGAACATACTCAAATCATGAAAATGACACAACTGAGAGAGCTGTACCTCAAACTCACCAGTACTGCCACAACACAAGGCTGAGACCCTGTCTCACATCCAAAATCTAACATACCAGCAAACAAAGACCCACTCGAGCCTCCAAATCCCGATTGCCGCTAAACGGTGCCAATACCCACGATCCACAACCTAGCTTGTACATGAGAACTCCCAGTCTCAAACTCCATATGGAACACAAATGATCATACCTGATCCCAGTTTCCACCGTGCGAATACATGCACATGTTTAATACACAATCATCACACGATAAATACTCTAAAATTTCCATGTGCCATACAAGCAACTCGAATATCAACAGTCGATCCAGCCTTAAAGTGCCGCAATACTATTGAAGTGCCATCAACTTAATCACATTGGCCTTTTTCTTAAACATATACCCTCTACAAATGTAACGATCCAACCGGTCATTTTGAGAAATCAAGACCCGTTTGGCACCATAAAGTATGGAACAGCTTTGGAATATGAGTATCGACTTGCGTGCATGGTGGAATTCGGCTTTCAGATGGTTTAGAGTCAAATGTAGAGAAGAAAACTTGTTTTGGAAGTTAGAACGCTGAAAAGTTGACCGAAATTGGACTTTCGGGTAAACGACCCCAAAATGGGCCGTGGATGATCTCAACAGCTTCGTATGGTGATTTTGGAATTAGGTGCGTGCCCGGATTCAGATTTGGAGGTCCGTAGAGTAAGTTGAGGCATTTCGGCGAAAGTTGAAGTTGGAAAATAAAGAAGTTTGATCCACAGTTGACTTTTGGGATATCGGGGTTGGAATGCAATTTCGAGAGTTGGAACGGCTTCGTTATGTCATTTTGGACTTGTCTGCAAAATTTGGCGTCATTCTAAGTTGAATTGATAGGTTTCGGCATGAGATTCGTTATTTGAAGACTTGGAAGTTCATAAGCTTGATTTTTAGTTTTTGATTCGTCGTTTCGATGTTGTGTTATGTGATTTGGGACTTCGATCAAGTCCGTGTTAGGTTATATGACTTGTGTGTCTGATTGGTTGAGGTCCCGGGGGTCTCGGGTGTGTTTCGGATGCTCAACGGGTAAATTTTGAAGTTAGAAGAAAATTGCAGGAGGCCTTCTGGTATTTCCGCTTCTGCGGCTTGGGAACCGCAGAAGCGGAGCCGCAGAAGTGGCTTGGGAACCGCAGAACTGGAGCCGCAGAAGCGGAGCCGCAGAAGCGGCTTGGTAACCGCAGGAGCGAAAAGCGGGCGTTGGCTTGGGAACCGCAGAAGCGGTATAAGTTACGCAGAAGAGAACTCGCTTCTGCGATTGGTGGACCGCAGAAGCGGTTGATCGACTAATTGAGAGAAACCGCAGAAGCGGTTGGTTTTCCTCAAAAGCGGGACCACAGAAGCGGTCCCTGTACCGCAAAAGCGGAAATCACTGGTATGAAATAGAATAATCCGAGGGTTTGTTTCAAAAGTTGGAAAATCAATTGGGAGCTCAGGAGAAGGCGATTTTGGGTGTATTTTGAAGAGAAGATTAGTGGGTAATGTTTCTTTAACCTCATTTAGTTGTTTTCTATCAATATTTAGTTAAATCCACCATTAAAATTCGAATTCAAGGTCAAAATTGTGGAAAATTGGATGAAACTTTTTAGACTTAGTTATTGTGATTTGAATGGGCATTTGACCTCCGATTTGGTAGATTTTTATATGGTTGGACTCGTGAGTGTACGAGGGTTCTGAAAATGTAAAAATTATTCGATTCCGAGACGTTGGTTGGAGGGGCATTTTGGTCATTTTACCTATTTTCGCGCCCTAGCTCTAAATTTTATAGTGGAATCAGTTGTTTGCAATATTATTTACAATGTGTGATTTAATTGACTAGATTTGGGCCATTTGGAGTCGAGAACTCATGGCAAGAACGTGTTTGCTAGTTGATGTTAGCCGGTTCAAGGTAAGTATCTTGCCTAACCTTGTGTGGGGGACTTCCCCTTAGGATTTGAGTCTTCTATGTTGATTGTATTCCTTGCACGCGAGGTGACGAATGTGTGTTCGGATTTATTTGTGGTAAATTGATCCTTTAGGCTCTTAGATCCTTGTCACCGAATATGAAGTTGTACTTGAGCCGATTGATGAAAATCCTGTTTTACTTAAGTTGTTAACATTTAACTTTCTTTCTTATTTTCTTTATATTACCTGAAGCCTATTACTTGTGTTAGAATAGGAAAGCACGTCTACCTGATATAATTGCTAAGTCGTTTAATTGTACTACGTGAAGCATGCTAGGCCAGTTCTATCTGCTACTCCGTTTTTCATATTTATACCTTGGTTTGTTTCTGGCTGTGATTGCACTTTTATTTTGGGACTACGGGACGGTATCCCGGGATATCCCCCTGCACTTTTATTTTGGGACTACGGGACGGTATCCCGGGAGATCCATTGGACAATTGAGGAGAGGGCTACAGGATGGCATCCTGGGAGACCCTCATTGGTATTTGAGATTGAGTGGTGTCTACCCTGTGTTTCTGTTTTATCCTGGTAGTTATTATTGTTTTGTTGATTTTCCTTATTACACTGCTGCATTTATCATTCTTGTCAAATTTCCACCCTGTTAAATCGTTGATATTGTGATGCACGAAGTTTCTGCCGTGCGGTTGTTGATATTGTGATGCACGAGGTTTCTGCCATGTGGTTGTTGTTGAGAGTTTGCACGAGGTCTTTGCCGTGCTATTATTGTTATTGATGTTTTGCACATGCGGAGTAATAAGGCGGGATATGTTATATGCTTATATGTGGGTTGCGCATGTGGTGGAATAAGGTGGGACATTGTTATTCACGTGTGGCAAAATAAGGCGGTGCCTATTATATTATTTATTGCACACGTAGCGAAATAAGGTGGGCTATGTCAGGGATTGATTGTATAGAGTTGTGACGGCCTGTTGAGGCATTCCTATTTGTTTCTATTGTGATTGTGGATTGTTTACCTGTATGAACGTTACCGCTTGGGAGTTGTGAGGGAACATCGTACGTGCGGTCCGTCCTCCTTTTCATGTTTGGTGGTTGGTAGAATTTTGTTAGAAACATTTGTACAAGCATACATGTAGCTGAGCACTCCTATTAGAGGTGAATTCCTCCTGATTTTTTTTCTAAGAGTGGAGGTACGCCTCGCTTATCCATTATATTTGGGAGAGTGGCCCTAGTTAGCCAGTTAGTTGTCGGTATGAACATGAGATTGATGGGGCACAGGATGCCAATTGTTAGATTTCAGATGATGGGTTTTCGCGAGTTGTGGTTAGTCCAAGATTAGTGAAATTGCGGAAAGAGTGGGATAAGGATTTCTGTGAACATCATTGTACGATATAAGTTATTGACTTGTTTCTTTTCTTGCTGTATTGTGGCCTTAGGATTTGGGTTGTGATTATACCGTTATTTTGTATCATCGTTTATTATATTCTTGTTGTTAATTGTTGTATTTGTCCCTTATTGTGAATTGTAGCATTTTTGGTCGTTCGCGCATTCTTTACATATTCATATGTCATTACCATTATTCCTATGATTATACTGTTTATCGACCGGTAGGTGCCTTGACTGTTCCTTATCACTACCCCATCGAGGTTAGTCTTGGTACTTACTGGGCACCGCCGTGGTGTGCTCATACTACTCTTCTGCACATTTTTGTTGTGCAGATACAGGTACTCCCGTTCAGTTCTGTCAGCCTTAGAAGGAGGCGTATTGGTAGAGACTTCAAGGTATATCTGCTACGTCCGCAGACCGAGGAGTCCCTTTCCATCTTTTTTGTAATAAGTATAGTTCTTCCAGTACTTTCTCCTTTGTGTAGATATTCTTGAGTCAGAGCCTCTTATGTATCCCTTAGCTTATGATTTGTGAGTTTCCGGATTTTGGGAAGTTTTGTTAGCTTTGAGAATTGTTGTGGTATGTGTCGAACGACACTTTAAACCCTGTTTATTTTACCAGATCCGTTTTATTTATTTTCTTCCATAAATTTTGGTTATTATTCCTCATTGTTAGGCTTACCTAGTCATAGGGACTAGGTGCCATCACGACATGTTCAAGGAGGGTGAACTGGGGTCGTGACAACAAATCACTATGATTAGAAATACAATTTCCTTAATCATCTGAAGATCATTCGCCCTAATCATCTGAAGCTCATTTCTCTAATCACCTAAAGCTGCCCGTACCACCTAAGAATGTTATAAATTTCTATTCATAGCTGAACCGTAACATTACACACGCAAATCTCAATCCTTCACAACATATCACATACACCATATCATCCTAATAAATGGATTAATTATCATAATTAGGCTTCGTGCCAACTGTTTGAATCCTTCAGGGATTGTTTTACTGGTTTCTTACCATGTGTACAGAAAAAATAAACTCAGTCCTAGTATTTAATACTGTTTTGCAAACTCAGCCACTTTTCTCAAAACTTGGGACTTAAATAATATTTCTAATAAAGTTTGGGCTGAATAATTTATTTGCTATTGTGCCGAGAGGCTTACGTGATTTTGGACTGGTTATGGGATCGGGCTGCGCGCCACAGCGGTATTATATTTATGGGATCGGGCTGCGCGCCGCAGCGGTACTACATTGATATTGATATAAGGCCGAGGGCCTAGATTTAATGCCACGAGATGGCTTGATATTATGCTTGGGCTGTAGGAGCCCCTCCGGAGTCTGTACACACCCCCAGTGAGCGCCGTCGACGATAAATAAATGGATGGCTCGGGCTGCATGCCGCAGCGGGTACTAGAGAGTACTTGTTTATGTGCTGCATTGCATATTTGACTGTCATTAGTTATTTCTCTATTGCAGCATTATTAATTTCGTTGGTTATCTTAATTGATGTTACCTGGTGAACTGTTATGATTATAGTTTACCTTGTGCCTATTTAGGATTTCTTACTCTCAGCCTTTATTTATGTTTTATTACTCTCTGGGTTGGAAGTACTCACTTTACTCCCTGCACCTCGTGTGCAGATACAGGTGTACCTACTGAGGCTGAGTGAGACTATCTCTGTCGAGCATCGTATATGGGAGCATTGAGGTAGCTGCATGGCGTTCGCAGTCCTGATTTTCCCATCTATCCTATTGTTTTATTCCGCATTTTCTTTAGAAAAATATGTAGTAGGTTGACACTCGTGTATTAGAGGCTCAGACTTGTGACACCTGATCTATTGGGCTGTGTAGTAGTATTTCCACTTGGGTTTTCCGCATGTTTAACTACATTTCAGACTTTCAGTGTTATGACTTAGTAATTAATTATATTGATTGAATCATGAATTACATAAAAAGGGTTAAGGTTGATAAATTGGTCGGGCTTGCCTAGCAGTGTGTTGGGCGCCATCACGACCGGGATTTGGGGTCGTGACAATATTAGGATTTATACTTTTTTGTTTTTGTCCATTTCAGTCGAAAAATCTCTAATCCACTTTCACAAATAATATATTGTTTCTCCACCAAATAAGAAAACTAACTTGTGTATTATTTAGTTTCATCTAGGTCTGCTTGCTCCAGTTTAAGTCTAACTTCTGAACTCTACCTCTCTTCTTATGGCTTGCTGAGAATGCCCTTGGAAATTTGCCTAAATTGGCTTTTCTATAAGAGTCTATATGCAATGTTTTAATTTAGATATAGTTTACATCTGATCTGTTGTTGTCGCTACATGTGATCTTGTGGTGGTGATTGGGGTTATGTGTTAGTTCTAGCAATGCTGACATCATGTATATTTAACTTTTTATTTATGTATATCAAGGTATCATGAAATCATAACAATATAAAAAGAATTATTACTACATCTTAATATTATGAATATGCCTCACTATCTCTATTAGGTATGTTATAAATGTTTCGTCTGTGTATTTCTAGGTAGAACCCTGAAAATATAAAATGAGAGGGAAAACAGAGAAAAAAAAGTTCTACCACAGAGAAGGGGCAGTTTGTAGAAATTTTGGCTTTGAATATGCTTTCATATCAGACTAATACAATAGGTTTTTCCGCTCAGAGGACACTCTCAGAAGTAATGATCTTGATAGGGTATCCATTTGTCAGTACAAATTGTATATAAAGATCTTAAAGTAGCTAAGATATGGTATTATTTTATGCATATAATTCTCTTCTGCAATAAGTAAATTTCCCGATTAACACCAGACATGGATAGAGAAGGATATAAGTCATGCTTCTTCAGCCTTCGACAAAGTGTGCAGTTGTCTCATAATATTACTTCTTATAAACGCATTAGCTCATTGCGAAATGGATGTTTGCAAAGGTGAGCTATCTGTGTGACCTGTGAGATGCATTAGTTATGTAATGAGAAGTACTACCCATTGTTATCAAATATTACCTAACGCAAACATTAGTTAAAGATCTCTACCGAGATTTATGCTATTTAGTACTAACATAACCATTACAAAAGTGGTGTTAAGGGTTATTCCTTGTTAAATATGCTATTTGAATAAAATAAACTAAAGTTTTGACAAGTCAAAATATGTTGCTTAAACTAAAAATAATATTTTGACACATCATAGTAGTTTGATTTCATGAGACCGGGAGATGTTTTTAATATCCCAACTCTAGAGCCTGATTCATCATCGCGCTAGATAGTATATACATATTGTACAAAATGCTAGAGTTTAGCTCATGTCTCATGTGTAATTTTTCAATTGTATATATGTTGACTGAATTTTTTATGTACTCCTTTGATTTTACAGTATGCATAATAGGAGCCATAACATAAAACTACCACATCCTATTTAATATGATAAGTTTTGCTCAATATCCATGAAAAGTACTCTTCCTCCTTCAGGCGAAAAAATGGAAGTAACACAATTGATTCTACCGACATGGCTTGGTAGAGATGAAAGGAATTGATCAGTGTTGTAGTTGACAATTAAACTATCGCAGTCAATCTTCATAAATATGTCTCATCTGATACTTTACAATTTTTGCTTTCTTTATGCTAGCCTCTTCAAGTTGCTTTGTTGCTTTCCCTGACAACATGGATGAACATGACTAGCTCTTTGTGTATGAGTTGCTGCAACTCACAAGAAATTTAAAGTTAATACGGATGTAAGATTTTGTCATTCCACCATCTCCAATAAAAGGTCATTCAATTTTCTACTTGCTTATTCTTCCTTCCGGTTCATTATGAATTCTTAGGTATACAACTATGAAACACATGTCGGTCTATAAAATAAAAAATCTCATGTCTGTTGATAGAATTTCAATACTTTCAGTAATTGAATTGCTTACGAATAGAGACAGAAGCATAAAATTCTGTGGATTAATTGTGACAGCTTGTGATTACATTGTAAATTGAAGATGTTGGTGGAGCTTTCCTAAAAGTAATAGATGTAAGCTTCCCCCCTACAATTTTCTGATGTTAGATTTGTCTGCTAACTGATGCATTGTGTTGGTATGTAATAGGTGTTTATGAAGTGTTGCTGGAAATGAACAATGGTTGTTAAAGAAAGACTTAAAAGCCTAGATTGTACTTTGGAGTAAAGATTACTTAGGCGCATTTTGCAGTTCCAAGTGCAATGAACAGAGCCGTAAGCGAAAATGTGATTTTGTACGACATGGAAAGATTGTCCAAAAAAGAGGAATATATTTAGAAAAAGAAATGGTAGTTGCTAAGAAGTAATTAGAAAAGTATGTGTAGTAAAGTCTGAGCAGAAGCGGAAGAGATACATGTCCACTTGGTCTGTATATTTTCATATGTCCAAGATGCATACTTATCAACTTTGTGAAGATCTATTGTGCCATTGTAACATGTTCGTTTAGACATCTCAGCATGCACAACGTACTATGTTATTTTAACTGAGAATATTTGATTATGCATAAGTGTGTTGTACCTTTACTGAGAAGAAAAGTCTAGCATGAAACTTAGTTACCCAATCTCTATCTCTCATCATGTTGGACCCGTGTAATGCACGGGCAAACCCTTCTGGTATTCTAAGAGAAGGCAATAAATTAGCATATTTTATGATGCACTGTGCTCTTGACATGTGTAGCACTCTTACAAATTTGGATGTACAAGGGAGGATAGTTGTAGTAATAATAAGTTGTAATACCAGCTGTGGCGGAGGCAGGGGGGCGGAAGGGGGTTCATCCGAACCCCCTTCGCCGAAAAATTACACTGTATATATAAGACAAAATCTGTTTTTTACCTCTATATATTACGTTTTGAACCCCCTAAACACAACCCAAAAGTGTAGTTTATTGGTCAAGGGGGTTCAAAATATTCATAAGGTCATAGGTTCAATTCCCACTAGCTACAAAAAAATTTTTTTGAACCCCCTTCCTGGAGATTCTGCCTCCGCCACTAAATACCAGTACTTGAGAACTAGAGCTGCAAAGAGATGATGAATAGGACAACCAAGGAAAAAGGAGTGCACTACTCAGTTTGTCGATATAAAGGGAAGAAGGATCATGACCACCATGTTCAAGTTCTTAGGGAGGAGAACATGGGGCATGTTCTATCACTAACATTGTTTTTTATTTCGGAAGAACTCACAGAGGACACATGCTGATATTATTGATTACTTTTTAATGTATGGTATAAGAATTCTAAATGCTCAGCCTATTGAAAGGTTATTAATACGTGAACCTAGCATGTGATATGGAACAAGTTACATACCATCATGATGCTAGTATTAAAACAATCTCTAATTTTTTTTCAAATTGCAAGATTTTTGAGTGTTTTTTTTAGTTATTACGCCCTCCGATTCAAAATTAGTGATTTTTTGATATTTTTTTTTTGTGGTCCAAAATAAGTGATTTTTTCAAATTTAGAAAATAAATAAATTATTTTTTTCCTACAATGTCCTTGGAGTAAATAGTGTTGGAATATGTGTTAGGAGTGTTTATGTGAGATAGTAAAGGTTAACATGGTCAATTTTATTGTTAATTAATGCTAAAAGATGAGTTTCTTAATCTGTGTGAAAACATTCAAAAGATTACTTATTTTGGACCGAAGGGAGTAATAACATTAGCCACTAGATACATTACCTAGTGGTATATTAACTACAAATTAAACGCTAAGAAAGCAACATAATGTGCTGGAAGCTTAATCTGCGACAAAATTATTTTTGGACAAACTGCTAGTAAGTAGTTCTGGTAAAAATCGAAATGAAGCAAAAATAAAAACATAAAAAAGAAGCATACTTTTTGCGCAGTTGCATCTCCAACTGTGTAGTACATAATCATATATTTCTTTTGAAAATAAAATCAAGAATAATGAAGTCTTATTCAATTCTCACAATATATATATATATATATATATATATATATATATATATATATAAGCCTCACAACCGTGGAGCAACTAATAATTAAAATCTCTGGTTATTCTTTCATACAACATTTTTAATTACTTAGATTACTAACAGGTGAGATTATCCCCCGTCTCCACACCCAATTGTTGACAATACTCAGTAAAATACTCAACCCTTCTGGCAACAGTCTGAGGGTTGCGTCCGTCACATTCAATCTGGCCATTAATGGCTCGAATCGTTGGGCCAAAACCTTGGCCAGAAGTAATGAGAGAATGGCAATTGTTCATCCAATACCACAGGGCAGTCTTGAAGGAAATAACAGCATCTCTAGCCACAATGTCAGGGTCATTTAGGCCATCGAATCCTATGGATTTTCCAGCAGGTCCATAGTTGAAGTTCCATGATAGTTGGATGGGTCCTCGACCGTAGTAGTTCTTGCCTAAGACACAAGGGTACTCTGTATTTTCCTCATCACAATAGTCGCCTGAAGGACCATTTATCTCATTTATGAAGCACATGTCTGTATAAACCAAAACAGGAAACCTATACTGTTAAAAGATTTAAGTAACAATATATGTTAGATGATGTAAAGATTCTTTAACACTATCAGTGAATTTTAATATGTCATTGCAGGTTAATTATTATTTTTTATATACTAATGATTATTAAAATTTTTACATGTAATTACTTAATAAATAACCTCATAGGATAAAAATATTCTTACATTATCAATTCTATCATTGCATAAAACATAAACTCATCATATATGGGGACTATTGAGTATTTTTATAACAGGAAAGACTCTATATACGTACAAGTCCATTGTATAGCTTTTAGTGGAATTTTATTTTAGTGAAAAATGGATCGAAATTTAAAATTGGTACATGTGGAAAAATAAATACCACATTTATACTTTCACATTTAGACCTTATTTTTGTTTTTAGTCCACTTCAAAAGAACTATATCCCTATTTAAAGTTGATAATGAATAAACATAAACATCTTATTTTATTCTTAATTACCGTCACACAAATATCATAATATTATTAAGATTACAAGCTTCAAAAGTTTTATAGGTATAAAAATATTGTGGCACGGTTAAAACCATATATTTCAAAGCCTTATTTTAATTCTTAAATTGTATTTCTGCCAAATAAATTCACATAAATTGAAACAGAAAGAAAATATATCGTAAGGTTTGAAGAGAAAACCACAAAAAGAGAGAGCCGAAAAAAGAAGAAACAAGCAATTAGTAAGAAAGCTTACGTCCAGTTTCATGGGTGACGTGAGCAAAGAAAGCAGCAATTTCACGCTTAGAATCATCGGTAGAACCCATAGTACC
>MU771860.1:113615-166606 GCA_026770625.1 Nicotiana glauca | reverse complement strand
AAAACAAGGCCCTCCTTGACATCCTTGCCCGCAGAAATCATTTCCAGTTCCACAAAAGCCCCATTGGCTGCAGCACAAGCCTTCTGCACATCCACAGTTTTGTGCCAAGATTGTTCTTGGAACAACAACTACTACTATAGCTAATGCAAAGAGGAAAACGAATTGTTTTCTTGAAGAGAAATTCATCTTTTCTTTAATTTAGTTGTTTGTGGAGGGAAGTCTAAGAATGCAGAGGCATTTATAGAAGGGGAATTAATTTCTATTTCTTTGTTTTTCCCGTGGAGAGCCACTATTGTTGAAGTGTTCAAAGTTAGAACAAATTTTTCATATGGGTTGACTTTGACCTTTTGAGTCGTATGTATATTGTCAAAAGGTCATTTATTAGCAAGCTTCTTCCTTCTTCTCTCCTTCTTTCTTTATGTCTTTCAGAAAGGGTATATTTTTCACTTTTGAACTCATAATCCTTCTAGTATATATTGACCATGGCAAATTATGCATGAACCTATTCGACCAAGCATAAAAGTTAAGGGAAAAAAATCTTTTTGATACTTATGATCCTAATATACATCATACTATTTGTGTGGTTATAAAACTTTGAAAATTTATATTTCTAAATATATAATACTCCCTCCATTCCAATTTATGTGAACCTATTTCATTTTTGGTCCGTTCCAAAAAGAATGAACCTTTTCTAAATTTGGTAACCATTTAGCTTAAACTTACAACTCCACCCTTAATGAGAAGCTTTTATAACCACACAAATACTCTGGTTCCCATTTGGACTTGTTTAAGACCATAAATTTTAAAAGTCTTCATTTTTTCCTTAAACTCCGTGTCCAGTCAAACAGGTTCACATAAATTAGAACGGAGGGAGTACTAGTTATGGGTCTATAAAGTAAATTATTTTAAAATTTAAAAATAAATTATTCTTTTTGAAAGCAAACGAATTAAAAAGAAAATATGATTACATAAATGGAACTCGCAGAGTACATACCTTTTACCCTTTAAAATGGATACCGATTGAATTTGTACGTGGTTTTAAGGATATGTGAATAGATTCAACATAAGTGATCAATAATGTTAGATAAGAAAATTAAAGATAAAATAAATAGCCAAACCAGTTGTGATGTTAAGTCTGAGCTCGGATCTAAGCTTAACAATTGTTCTGCCCTCGATTTGGCGCCACATATATATGAAGAGCTATGAGGAAAAAATAAGAACTTTTAAATAAATTAGAAGTAGAGAAAACATATTTATATTGCCTTGATATGCGTGTTACAATGTCACATTGAATAAAAATCACCCTCTTTATATAGTAGGAGAGTTTCATCCTCAGTAAAATTCTAAAAAAGGTAACAATCTTCTTTTTTGTTAATCGTTAATCTGTTGCCGCTACGGGCCGAGATCCGCACCGTGATATCCGGTTGGGCGCGGATTGCGCGGACCTTTGTTAGTCATGTGCAACCATTTGTTAGTGCTTTCCGAGGACTTGGAGCTCGAACCAGATTGGGGGGACGTTGTCTCGATTGCTCCGATGGTGTGTGCTTCGTTCGGGCCTTAGTACAAGAGGTTGCTAGCTTCGATTCTGATTCCATGTAGTTATGTCCTTGCTTCATATGCCCCACCGAGAAATCTGGGTGCTCATTAACCATGTTTTACCCGTATACAGATAGTCCTATCGTTTCTTAGAGAGTAGGTTTGCCGAAATGATGAGAAAAGATAGATATTAACCGATTCCTTCCTTCGTAAGTTACAACTGAGATGACGAAGAAGACAAAATATCCCATCAGTCTTGTCGTTCTGACTTCGGATACTTGTCAACCATTGGCTGGTTTCCTCCGAATGCGAAGCCTCACGTACTTACCCTATAAAAGCTTCTACACTTTGCTCTTTTTCCACTTTTCTATCAAAATTCTAGTTTCAAATTTTATATCTATTACCAACACTTTCAAACCTTCATATCTTCATATTTGATCTTTAAATCTTCATAATTGTTCTCGGGTTCTTACCGAGATATTCATCCTACTATCAAGTTTTCATACTCTTTCCTTCAGCCTTCAAACTTGTTCCTTTAAACCTTCATACTTTTTCTTTAAATCTTCAAACTTTCTCAAATAGTAATGGCTAAAACCTCCAAGTCAGTTGCTCGGCAGGCTGCCTTGTCATCATCCCACATGGCCACAGATGCCGAGGTGGCTGCTTCCAAGGTGGCTGCTCCCGAGATGGCTGCCCCCAAGAAAGTCCTTGAACCCCCCTGAAAGCATTATATCCGGGGGTTTTTCAATTGTAGAAGACTTTAAATTCAAGAAAGCCTTATATAAATAGGACCGGGGTGAAGGAACATGTAGATATATATGTTCCATTATCGAATATGTTCTTTTCGAAGTCCGAGATGACTCTCAATGGGAGGGCAAGGACGTAGTAGTTCCCGGGCCCAAGGATGATATCACTACCCACGCGGAGGGGTACTTAAGTATTTACACTTACCCCTTCACACTAGGCCTTGTAGATCTAGTGATTTTAGCCTTTTGTAAGAGGTATGAGGTGTGCCTCGGGCAAATCCACCTGTCTCTTTGGAGGATAGTTATCCCCTTTCATTATTTTGTGAACTACACTGAATACTCTTGGTTTACCCTTGACCATCTACTATGTTTATACAGTCCCCAGATTTTTCGAGGGGGACTAATCAAGCTCATTCGCCAGTATAGCAAGGCCCGTTTTTCGAGCATTGATGAGGATCGATACTGAGGCTGGCAAGGGCCTTTTGTTTGGGTAAAAATAGAGGATCTGATCCCTCCCGAGTTCATGTCATTCCCCGAGAAGTGAAATGCATCTTATAAGTGCAGCCTTTCCTTAAGTGTCAATTTTTCTCCATTTCCTTTCTCACCATTCATATTTTTGGTTGTGCAGCTGTTGCTCTGGTTCCTAATGCGATCCCCCAGTTAAATGAGTGAATCGAATGCATCTGCAAGCAAATGTCATACTTCGAGCAATCATGGCGTAAGCTTTTGAACAGCCTATCGGAGGCCATTCTCATGGTAAGGTTCTCATTCGAATAGCTATTATCGTGCTCTTAACTTACGTAATGCTAACCTTTCTTATTTCTTTTGTAGGTCTGCCTAAGACCCCCGAACTTAGGCCTTTCGAAGGGGATGAGGATGTGTCCTTGTCTGCTGATCCCTCTGTTATGGGGCAGCCGGGGTCTGTCGTAGGGAAAAGAAGAAGAGAAAAAGAAAGTATTCGGGGTCACGAGTTCCGAGGTAAAGTCAAAGAAGAGGGCGGCTCGTAATCCCAAGAAGAGTTCCAACTCCCAGGTGCTGGATTCTGACTCGCTTCGCCTACTCAGCGATGAGCCTGAAGAAGATAACATTTTTGTTGCCCAGAGATTAACCATTGCCAGGGAGCAGGACATAGTCAAAGGGGTGAGTTGTGGGACCGACCACCCTCCGACTTAAGAGGCCAAGATGGAGTACGGGACTGAGACCCCCAGAGAAACCGGTTCTGCTTTGAAGGAAGCAACCGATGTGATAAATATCATGGAGAAGCCCTCATACAGAGTCCATGCTTGAGGAGGCCCAAACAGGAAATAAGAAGTCAAGTGAATTCCACAGTGCAGATGACCCCCTTCATTCCTTCTTCTGGCATGGATTCATCCATTTTGGAAGATTTTTCTTGGCTGGGCAACCTGGAAGTCGCGAAGAAGGATGTATTTTTGGAAGCTGGCGGGCCGAGTTTGAGCCGAAAGTTGGTTAATCAATTTTCTGCTCTGAGTGTGGACCCAGGTTGCAAGAGAGCGGTTATTCTTACTGTCCCAGAGGATGCTCGGGTTATATCCGCTCCCGTGGGCATAGCTAGCTACCTTCGATGTCTGATGACCGAGGAGGATCAGGTAAAGATGAACGAGGTAGGCACGTTGTGTCTCTTCAATGAGGTGCATAAGGTGCTTAACCGGGTGAAGCACTAATACTCCCTCTTGAATTTCACTCAGGTTTTGATATCTACTTTTTTTTTTCTTTCTTTCTTTTTTTCCGCGAAGTGCCACTATTGTAGAAGCGTTCAAAGTTCGAACAATTTTTTCGAATGGGTTGACATAGACCTTTTGAGTCGTATATATATTGTCAAAAGGTCATTTATTAGCAAGCCTCTTCCTTCCTTCTATCTTTATGTCTTTCAGAAAGGGAATAATTTTCGCTTTTCAACTCATAATTGTCCTTGTAGTATATATTGACATTGACAAATCATGCATGAATCTATTTGACCAAGCACAAAATTTAAGGAAAAATAATCTTTATACTTATGATCCTAAATACATTATACCTTTTGTGTTGTTACAAAATTTTTAAAATTTATAGTCTTAAACTACAAAGTAAATTATTTTAAAATTTAAAAATAAATTATTCTTTTTGAAAACAAACGAATTAAAAGAAAATATGATCACATAAGTAGAACTGGCAGAGTACATACCTTTTACCCTTTAAAATGGATATCAATTAAATTTGTACGCAATTTTAAAGATATGTGAATAGATTCAATATAAGTGATCAATAACGTTAGATAAGCAAATTAAAGATAAAATAAATAACCAAATCAGTTGTGATGTTAAGTCCGGGCTGGGATCTAACCTTAACAATTATTCTGCCCTCGATTCGGCGCCAAATATTTATAAAGAATTATGAGCAAAAATAAGAACTTTTAAATAAATTAGAAGCAGAGAAAATAAGTTTATATTGTCTTGATATGCGTGTTACAATGTTACATTGAATAAAAAGCGCCCTCTTCATATAGTAGGAGAGTTTCATCCCTAGTATAATTTTAAAAAAAGATAGAAATCTTCTTTTTCGTTAATCACTTATATGGTGCCGATATGGTCCAAGATCCACGTCGTGATATCCGGTTGGGCACGAATATCACGACCCTTCGTTAGTCATGCGCAATCGTTTGGTAGTGTTTTCCGAGGTCTTGGAGCTCGAACCAGATTCGAGGGACGTTGTCTCGATATCTCCGTTGGTAAACGCTTTGTTCGGGCCTTAATACAAGAGGTTCCTAACCCCGATTTTACTCGTATACAATACCACCAGATTGGATGCATTGAAACATAAGTTTAATTAACTTGTACATTCTGATAGGTAATCATCACAATCTATGCAAATTTTCCATGTAAATGTTACTCCCAAAGCTTGTTTAATATATTAGCGTGACCTCCACTCACGCCGCAGGTCGAACTAGTAGGCGCGATGCTGAAAAAGATAATGAAAATGTAGTTGATTATTAATGTCATATTTTTATCAAGATTAATATTTTTGAATCTACCATCTTTTTATGATATTATTAAACTTTCCTATATAAATGTATTTGACAAAAGATCTATGAGAAACATTCCAAATTAATTATAAAACTACTATTTAAATAATATATGTAAATTTGAATAAGTAGAAAAAACTCGATTGAAAATATAGAAAATAAAAAATGATAAAAAAATAAATAAATGACAGTGTAAAAATCTGGAGTCGGTACACCTAAAATGGTAAAAATAGTACGGTATAGCCAGTTTTCGGACTGATCAATCAAAAATAGCCAGCGTTTACCAAGTCAATAAAAAATAACAACCGTTTTACTGCAATAGAGACCGGTCCAACATAATATACTGGAGTTCGGTGCACTTGTATATGAACTCCAGCATATTATGCTGGACCGGTATACTTTGCTGGCTCCAGTATAATATACTGGAGACTGGAGCACTGGTGCTCCAAGCTCCAGTATATTATATTGGACCATTATACTTGCTAGAACTTTAGTATATTATGCTGGAGTTCTAGTGTATTTATGCTAGAACTCCATCATATTACGCTGGAGTTCCAGCATACTATCATGGAACTCCAGTATAATATGCTGAAGTTCAAGTATACTTATGATGGAACTCTAGCATAATATACTGGAATATTTTTCAGGTTTTGAACAGTGTTTTCGCACAGATTTATTTTTACATAAAAAGTGATTAAATTTCGATTACTTTTGAAATTGGGCTATTTTTCAACGACCAGTTGTAAATCAAGCTATTTTTAAAAATCTTCATCAGCCTTGTTCTTCCTATGCGGTCTTTTTCTTAGTATTTTATCTCTCAATATAAACTGTTGACACTTACGTATCGTACTCATGAGGTTGCCCTTCTTTTTTTTTCCTATCCAATAAAACAAAGGGGAAAAAAGAAATAGCAAAACCAAAACAAAAATCTGGAAAAAAAAAAATAGTAAAGTGTGACGACCCAAAGGGTCATCACCGTACTTCTCCTTTTCTCCGCGCTTTCGAGGCCTTGAAAACCATAATGGTGGTTACCTCGATTTGCGTGCGTAGTTCGGGCGCGAAGCCGGAAAGTTTTTATGTTAAAATATGTGAATTATGTGAAAAAATTGAAGAATTTTGATATTAATATTGATATAGTTGACTTTGGTCAATATTGTTGGTAAATGGATCCGGATCCGTGATTGGACGGTTCCGGAAGGTCCGTAGAAAAATATGGGACTCGGGCATGTGCCCGGAGTAGAAATCCAAGGCCCAGAACCCCGGTAAAAGAATTTTTCTGTTAATTATTTTCTGAAATTATTAAGGAAAAATAGAAATGAAAATGAGTTAGAAAATATAGGTATCGGGCTCATATTTTGGTTCCAACGCCCGGTACAGGTCTTAAATATGCGTTAAGCGCTTTCTGTGAAATTTGGTCGAAATCGGACGTTGTTTGACGTGTTTCGGACCTAAATAGCTAAAGTTGGAAGTTATAAACTTTGAAATGAAAATTTTGAGTTTTGGGGTTTGATTCTTTGATTTTGATATTATTTTGGCGATTTGATCGCGTGAGCAAGTCCGTGAGATGTTTTTAAGGTTGTGTGCATATTTGGTTTGGAGCCCCGAGGGCTCAGATGAATTTTGGATAGGTGTCGGATTGCATTTTCTCATGGTTGAAAACCTGTTGTGCTTCAGTTCTGCAGGCTTCGCAATTGCGAGCCTTCTATCACAAATGCGATCTTCACCTGGGAAGCATCTTTTCGCAAATGCGAAGAAAAACATCGCAAATGCGATACCAGCCCTCAAACACCAGTCTTCGCAAATGCGAAGAACTGTCCGTAAATGCGGATGGGGACTTTCGCAAATGCGAACAATTGTTTGCAAATACGAGTTTTCCAGTGTCCTTCAGAGTTCGCAATTGCGAACTCGACGTTGGAATTCCTACATTTGGTCGAGGTTCGCAATTGCGAACCCTTGTTCGCAAATGCGACATCAGAGACCTGTAGATTCATACTTAACGATTTTGAAGCTTCACTTTTCATATTTTCAAAACCCAAACACCCATTGGCGATTTTTCATGAACTCCCTCTTCTCCAAATCATTTGTAAGTCAACCTTTACTCAATTTCTTCAATCTTTAACATCATTTATCATGTTTTCATCATGAAATCAAGGTTTTTCATGGGTAAAAATAGGGATTTTGGGTAGAACCTAGGTTTTCTTAAAATTGGGGATTTGGACCTCAATTAGAGGTCCGATTTCAAAACAAATTATAGATATGAACTCGTGGGGTAATGGGTGACCGGGTTTTGGTTCGAACTTTGGGTTTTGACCACGTGGGCCCGGGGGCGTTTTGGAAATTTTTGAGTAAAACTTTAGGAAATTCGTTTTTATGCGTTCAAGTTGATTCAATTAGCATTTGTTGATACATTCAAGTAATTTGTGACTAGATTCGAGCGGTTTTGTGGTGAATTCGAAGGGTAAAGCTATTCTAGAGGCTTGAGTGGACTTTTGGAGCCTTTGAGGTAAGTGTTTGATCTAACTTTGGCTTGAGGGAATAGGATTAGAGTATTACAATTGCTATTTGCTAAATGATCGAGTGCGGTATATAGGCATATACACCGGAGTCTAGCATGACCGTGGGTCTTTGTTGTACTTGTTTTGAGATAATTTGGAACTCTTCTAAGCTAAATTATGATTTCTACAAATGTGAAGAGTTTGAGAATAAGTTGTGAAATAGTAATATTTTTAGAGCGTTGGCTCAAATGATAAATTCTATTGAGTAGGAGATGAAAGTATTGAAAGAAGTTGTGATTAAATCCCTTGCCGGGATGATTTGAATATATTGAGTATTACCCTTGCCGGGTTGTGAAAGATATTGTTATTGTTCCCTTACCGGAACTTAGTTGTTATTTGTGTTATTCCCTTGCCGGGATAGTTCTTACTATTTATTTATTCCTCTTGCCCGTTTGGTTGTGACTGTTGTCTGGGTGAGGAGGAGTGATATTGCACGAAGGGTCATTCCGTGCTATTTCTGATTATAAAAGCACGAAGGGTCATTCCGTGCTATGCTTTGACTACTTATGCACGAAGGTACATTCCGTGCTCTGATTTGATTACATTTGCACGAAGGGTTATTCCGTGCCATAAAATGAGATTCATGTGAGGGAAATCACGAAGGGTGATGCCGTGCATTTTATTTATTTGCTTTGGGTGAGAACGAGAGTAAAAGCACGAAGGGTGATGCCGTGCAACTATTGAATTCTTATTATTTGATAATTATTGTTGTGTCCGGTTTCTTAATTACATTGATGAATTTTATATTCAAATTGTACTCCCCCACAGCATGTTTCCCTCCCTTTTTAACTGTTTAGTTTCGGTATTTCTTTTCCTTTTATTGTATACATGTATATAGGATTATACAGGTTGATTTTGGTAGTCCGGTGTAGCCTCGTCACTACTTCGTCGGGGTTAGGCCAGACACTTACCAGCACATGGAGTCGGTTGTGCTGATACTACATTCTGTGCATTTCTTTGTGCACATATCCAGGAGCAGCTTTTGGGCAGCAGCAGTAGGATTTCTATCCGGGAGCTATCTTCAGTCCAGGGACTCTCGAGGTAGCCTAGCTGACGTTCGCAGGCTGAAGTCCCTTTCCTTTATTTCAGTTTGTTTTCATTGTACCGAAACAGACATATGTATTTTTCTTTTATTCAGACTTGTTTATAATATTCTATAGTAGTCCGTGAGCTAGTGACATCAGGTTTTGGGTAGTGATGTGTTTCAAACTTCCGCATTTTTATATCATTTTGTTAAACTTAAAGTCTTCCGCACCTATTTAATTGTTGTTAGAATATTATATTGTTGAGGTTGGATAGAGAGTGTTTAATGTTTGGCTGGCCTAGCTCCGTTAGTAGGCGCCATCACGACGCCCGATGGTAGGAAAAATCCGGGTCGTGACATAAAGAACAAACAATCTATATTTCTTTGGCGAAACTATGAGCCCGTTTGGATGGTTTATTTTAAGTGAGTCTTAAACCAAAATAATTTTTAAGTGATAAGTTAGGAATTCTATCTGTTGACTTCAAGGTAAAACATAAGTAGGTAATATTTAAGAAAAAATTTCAGATATACCTAAAAGCAATAGGTATTTTACAAAAAGGCAGCTAAATAAATACATTTTTAGCAGCAAACTATAAATATGGATCTAGAACCACGTTTTAAAAAAATCCAAAGCATTCAGTTCCTAAAAATATCCAAAGTATTCCAGTTTTCTCCTAAAGCAAATACACTTCCTAAAGTAGCACCGAACAATAACGATGAGATTAGAGCGTTTTTTGTTCCTACTTGCTACGTGCATATATGAGATTAATGGACTCTATTTCATTTTGAAAACATATCATACATTTATTTTCGAAAATATTTATGTTTCTTTGTTGTTGCAAATTAACATGGCCGTACAAGTTTTTGTTAAACAGTATCGAATTAAACGGTATAATTATATATACTATTGGTATAAAGTTTTATTTTTAATTATATGTCAATATAAATTTCAACACAGTATAATCAGTGGCGGATGCACATAGCCACCTGTGGGTGCTTAAACACCCATTAACTTTGACCATATTTAGTAATTTACCTAGGTAATTGTTTAAATATTTAGATAAATATTGAATAAGCACCCATAAATAAGTTCAGTTTTTCTCTTCTTTTGGAATCTTTATCAACGAGCACCCATAATTTTAAAATCCTGAATCCGCCACTGAGTATAATGATGGTATTAATAGTTACAAAATAACAATGGTATTTTTAGTATATAAATATATAGAGAATACTGAATCCTTAAGCCATTTTATGCATATCTATAGTAGCACCATGGTATAATATCTATGGTATAATATCTATAGAATATATATATATATATATATATATATATATATATATATTATAAGTGTATGTATATATATGGTATAATATCTATATAAACATATGTCATATTTTATTTATATCATTCATATAAACAATGAAAGTACTACAAATATTCAAATAATATTTTAAAATGCTAAATTAAAGGAAATAAATTAAGAATAGAGAGAGAGAGATTTGAATTCTAAATTTAGCAACTAAAATTAAGAATAGAAAATAAGATGGGACAGAATGTAAGAAGATAAGGAAGGATAAAACCGATCCCATACTCATTAATTGTGCATATAATCTTTATCATATGCTAATATTCTAAAATAATATGCTATATATGGAATAAACAAGAAGTAATATCATTTTTTAAAATACTTTTTGAAAGATACTCCGTAGTATATTTTTCTCTTTCGGTTTGGCTTATTTTTATCATTTTAGCTTAAAAATAAGTGCTTAAAAGCATTTTTTTAACTTTATCCAAACACTACAAAATGATTTAAAAATTATTTTGGCTTAAAAATACTTAAAATGAGTCAATCCACATGGACACTATTTCTTTCTTTCACTCTTAGCTCTCATCCACTTCATCTAATTTTTCAGACATTTCCCTTAGTTTCTCTTCCTAATATTTTTTAAAATCATATGGTAGGTGGAACATGTTTCTTTCTTTACTATTCTTTAGCTTTCTTTCTCTCTTTCCTCCCATCAATTTCATTTAATCAAAAGAATTTTTACCTCCTATAGCAAATGTTAACATCTTATTTATTTTAAATAAATACACTTTAAAAAAATTATATTCTATAGATACCTTTTAAGGTTTATAGCAAAATATTTAATTTTAGTTATCTCCTATCCCTAAGCCACTAAATACGTTATTCAGTTACATTATTTTCTTTCTCTCTCTACTTTGATACATCCCATTTTCTTCCCTCATTCCTGAAAACACAATGCTCAATCTCAAAATTCCTCTTATCCACACTATTTTCTTTTCATTCCAATCAATTCTTGCACCGAATTGAATATGTTGGGTAGCAGCAGACCTCAGGTTTCCTGATCTAGTCTTCCCTAGGCAAAAATCCATTCGCAATCCATCAAAACTCAATTATGAGTCTTTAGCATCGGTGACCTAGTCTTTGGGATTTCATCGGAGGGAGTTCAATCTGACCACCCTCATTGCTTGAAAATCTTTCTTGGAAGGTAACATTCTTGTCTCTTAATGATAACCAGTCAATACTAAGGGAGCTTTCACTTGTTTGGCTATGATACATCCGCTGCTCCCTTGTATAATTCAAGCAACGTTGGGTAGCAGGTAATGAAAAAAGGTGTCGCGTGTTGTACCTTAAAATCTCAAAAGTGTCACGTGTTATACCTTCAAACGTTGCTACAGCGGATTCGCCATAAATTAGGGTTTGTTCTTAAACAAAGACGACGGAGTTTGGAGCCGAGCAACTTAATTTTTTGTTAATATATTTCAATGTATTTTTATGTATTTTATTGTATTTATTTTTCTTTTTTCATTATAATTCAATGTATCTCGTTGTATTCCATATATTTCATTGTATTAACTATCTTTTTTTTATTGTATTTCAATGTATCATGATGTATTCTATGTATTTTATTGTATTCACTGTCTCACTATATGGCATGAATGTATTCATATATTTTTTTATTAATATAATTCATGTATTCAGATGTATTATATAATTTCTCTGAAGATTACTATATTTTTGGGGTATTTTTTGGTTGAGAATCTTTTTTTATAGCTAAAAATATATTTTTTGTGTGTTATAATTGATTTGTTGAGTTATATTAGGAGTCTATTAAGTTAATTGATTCACTTTCCATTTTAAAAAATAGTGCAATCCCCTATTTCATGTCGTAAATATAGTCGAATACAATAATCTGTCCAGCCTTCATCCCATATTTCACTCCATGAATACAGTCAAATACAACAACAAATTAGCTGTACTTCTCTGATTCACGCCTATTTTTGCTATTGTATTCATGAATACAATAGCTTAAATACATCAAATACATCTTATAACCACATAAAAGGTATCTATAATCCGTAATATAGCAAATGGTATCTATAGGTGGCTCATTACTACTAAAAGATAGTTCTTTATGAAAATTTCCCTTAATCAAACAATGTTACGGCCCAAAAACCTCAGTGGTCGTAATTCCATTAAACTACTTGCTACGCAAGCTAAATATGAAACAATATTGAAACATGATAAAAAAAATTACAAAATAATAAGGCTTAGAGTCCAATAATCATATATAAAGACCGTGATAATATATATTTCCCCCTGAACTGGTAATACTAAGTCATGATCTCTATTACATGAGTACAAATCTAATAATACAAAGTACTACTTG
The DNA here is from genome assembly GCA_026770625.1 of Nicotiana glauca. Taxonomy (NCBI): domain Eukaryota; kingdom Viridiplantae; phylum Streptophyta; class Magnoliopsida; order Solanales; family Solanaceae; genus Nicotiana; species Nicotiana glauca. The sequence continues at coordinate 154,033 of MU771860.1, read as the reverse complement.
AATAAAATATAGTAAATAGATGATAGAAGGAGATGCCAGGGACTGCAATCAGGGCACAGCTCTATCGTGATCTCCACAACGACAAAAACAATCACCAAAAGATCAGCTTGGTCCAACTCCCGGATCTGCACAATTAAGTGCAGAGTGTAGTATGAGTATAACTGACCCATGTACTCAGTAAGTATCATGACTATCCTCAGAGAGGTAGTGGCAAAAATAACCAATGATACTCACGTAATATATCTGTACAAGTCATGAATACGAGTACACACAGCAACAATAATGGAATCTACGCATAAAGTACAAATAAGGCCTACGGTGCAATAGAGAAGATATGCACTAGCATCAAATAAAATAGCATTTATGAATAGAGAAGATATGTGACTTGGTCGATTCCATCGAACTGAATAGTTGATAAATCTTCCCATTACCGTATTTTCACCATGTGTTAGAACTATTGGGTTGTTACCATGCTAGAAACCCTGCTTAGGCTATATGCTGGTACTATTGGGATCCAGTTGTCATTCCTTGATATTGAACTAATTTCTTAACCTATCAATTTGTACCCAGTCACCATTATTACTTGCATAATATGTCTCAGTCTCTGTTGTCCTTACTTAATACATCATATCATCATTTGTTTGGGGCTAATTATCATGATTCTGTTGAGCTCGAGACACTGGAGAGATTATTGACTAAGTGAAGTTGAGGACCTATTGCGAGTGGTATTCATGGGATAAGGTTGCACGCTGCAGCAAGTTTATTGATTCATGCCAGGATGTGGCTTATTATAACGCTTTGGCTGGATCGGTCCCTCCAGAGTCTGCACATCCACAGTGGGTGAAATGCTAGTAGTTATTTCATTTTGGATGGATCTACCCTGGTTATTTACATTTGGGGTTGGGTCTACCCTGGTTTATTTGAATTTGGGCTGTATCTGCCATGTTATGTGTTAAGTTTTGTTGTAAAATCTAGAAGCATGTCTAAATTCATGCACCTTTACTCGTAGACTGTGAATTTATGAGATATCACTGTCTTATTTTCTGTAATTTTTTGTACTGTTAAATGTTGAAAGTGGATTGTAATAATATGACTCGTCACTACTTTCAGTCCAAAGATAAGATTTATTACTTATTGAGTTGGTTGTGATTATGCTACACCTGCACCTCGGGTGCAGATCCATGTGCTTTTGGTCATGGCGATTACTGCTTTGTAGAGTCCAGACCTTAGGAGATCATCGAGGTAGCTGCTTGGTATCTGCAAACCTTGACTATCCTCCCTTATCTTTCAGTTTTACTTTCCAGACAGATTACCAGACTATGTTTTATGTAGATGCTCATGTACTCAGTGACACCCCAACTTTAGAAAGAATTTATTTATTGAGTTATGATTTTCTATCCCGTTTTAAGAGATTTTTCCTTTGTTTAAATGGTTTTAGTATCTTTCAAAGATTAATAAGCGTTGGAAATGTGTGAGTAGTCGGCTTGCCTAATACTAAGATAGTCGTTATCGCGATGGGTTGGTTTTGGGTTGTGACAAGTTGGTATCAGAGCCTAGGTTACATAGGTATCATGAGTCATGAGCAGGTTTAGTAGGTAAACTAGTAATTTAAAAACTTAATAGAGCAAGAATCAGGAAATTAGTGAGAGCATATAAGTACGAAACAGGTTTCCAGATAAAGACATTTTCAGTAAAAAGTTTGACCTACAGAGAGTCACAACAGGAACGAGAGCGGCAGAATTTAAATTAAACAAAAAGCCGATTAGTCTTAAACTGGTAAGAACATGGTTAATCTATTCGTATTAGGGCCTAAAACTTGCCTAGGCGACGTATAGGTTGCCTAATTATCCTAAAGGGGAGAGCATGCATATTAATCCCAGTTTTAAAAGGACACAGTCAGCCAAACTTGTATTAACAGTTTTAACCATATTGGTGAGGCATTCAGCTAATTGCAACTCGGGCAGAATAAAACGCTAAGTGACATGATGTCAAATGCACACAATAGTCCTAAAACATGGTCTCTAAATGCCAGTAAGAATGCAGCAGTAGTTTTATGACAATTACTTATTGGTTGTTAATGGATCGTGATTATGAAATGAGTATGATAATTGGCTAAAAATCAGAGCCCTAAAACAGGATTGCTAGTATATGAGAAGCATGTCCTATACAGGATATCTATTGCACAAATAAGTAAGTAAAGTCCTATAAGCATGTTTTCTACCCATTACTTAAACTAAGCATGCATAATCCCTCCCAATTTCATTATAGCCCCAATCAGTTGTTTACAAGTTATTACAAACTATGATAGCTAAATTACAATGAAGAATAAAATAAGAAGCTATTCTGTAGGAGCCTTTAACCAGGCCCAATATTCCAATCTCACTTCTTTCGAGTTTCACAGCCATGGTCTGGGTGCGGCAGAGCTCCCTAGGGCCCCATTGGGTCCCTGGCCAATACCAGTACCCAAACATTTACCAAAAATATTGAACAAGTGCAGTGTGGAATTACCAGCCTTGTGCATCAAAGTTCAATAGGCACTCAAAGGTACCCAAGGCAATGCTTACACGAAGGGGGCAGAACCTATTTTCTAAGAATAGTCAGGGTGTGATAGAGTTTAAAAGAGTTGTTTGAAATACCAGTTTTTGGAAGAAAATAGTTCCAGAGGACAAACTGGGAGTTTGTTTTTTTATGAAAAACAAGTTTGACAAAGGAAAGAAACAGGACAATCACAACTCAAAAGATATGCAGAGTTCAGGAAGCAAACACAAGTAGGGATAGGGATTGGGGGACAGATAAATCACATGGTAGAAGTAGACTTATACACAATTAGTCCTTAGACTAGAGTTACAACATAGTTATCACATACTGTTCATGCCAACAGTCCAACAACATTAAGTGTCAAACAGAGTCACACATTAGATCATATAATACTTAGGTATTATGTGGAGGGGTACAAGTTTGTAGTAGTAGATGTTAGACAGAGGATGAAAACATACAAGAAGACATTGATCATGCTGAGATAAGAGGAAAGGCAATCACATAGACAAACAAGTATGCTAGCTTTATAGGAATCAAACAGAGTCACAGTGGATCACACAAGGGAATAGAGTATTTATAATGCTGAAAATGAGTAAGAAAAATAAGGTAAGGAGTACCAGTTTTTACATAATTATGGAAACAATAATCAATCAGCTTCAATTAAAGACATGGACTCCTTTAATTAGGAATCCAGTTCAAACAGTACAATCATAGCTAAATAAGGAAAAGAAATCAACTCATAGACTGATTTTAACCTAATTGGAGCAGTAACTTCATGTGGCATATAATAAAGGCCAAATACAGAATGTTTTAAACAAGGAAGATATATATTGCACAAAAGTAAGGTAGAATTCAATCTATTTCTGAAAAATCAATCAGAGTACCACGGATGAGACTGAAAATCTTGATAAATCAGTGCTAACTAGGGAAAGCGTCTCACAAATAAGGAAGCAATACATAATTATAGGAGAAACACACAAAAACATATATTCAATGAAAATGTCACAGTTTTGCGGAAAGATGCATAGAATCGATGGAGTCTTTAGGTAAACAAGTAGTTAGACCTAATAATCATTAAATAGCACTTAAATTAGAGAAGCCCTAAACAGGGGGTGGTAGTACAGTAGATGATTAAGTCCCCTAACAATGAGAATCACAGAGAATACATGAATAGCTTCAAGAAACAAACACACATAGTCAAAATGGGCTAGAAAGAATTAGAGCTTTCCAGTCTAGTAACTCACGTAGAAATGAAAACATAAGAGGGTCGTTCAAAACACAGTAGAAATCACTAAACTAGAAGTAAAACCATTTTTCTAAAAAGGGGTTAAGAAACCCTAATTTTGAAATTGAACAATTGTTTAAAGATGAGGCTTTTTTCAGAGAAAAGAAATGTAGAAAAACTTTGTAATACTATAGATCTAGAGTAGATCTAAAATAAATTAAAGAACATAGGGTTAGGGTTTCGTGGAACCTAGAGAAGAGGAAGAACCTCAGAGATGGCATCGGCTTAAGCCAGAACAGGTTGTACACTAATACTCAGGTGGCTGGGGAGGCCGAAAAGTGGCATGGGACAATGGGAGGCAAGAGAACCATTCTTAGCTCGTCTGAGGACCCCAGGGTATCACTGGACTGATGAGAGGTAAGTAGTTGACCAAGAGATGATGAAGAACCAAGGTTTCCGTTGAGAAACCAACCGACGAAGATAGACAGAACTCATCAGAGGGGAAGAAGTCAAGGAGACTTCTAGAGAGTCATGGAGAGAGATCGAGAGATATAGAGAGAGTGAGTTGTGAAAGAATGAGTCGGGGAAAGAGGGTTAGGTGAGGGTTTAATTAAGGTAACTTAATCTGGGCCGTTGATCTCAGTTGATCAACGTCTCAGATTAAAATAGGAGTGGACCGGTTCAACCAGGGATTGGGCTAGGTTGGTTCAGATAAGGTATTGGGCTATTAAAATTGGGTTTAAATGGGGGCTGTAATGTGACTATAATTGAAATGTAAATGGGCTATACGTTAAATAGCCAATTTTTCCCTTTTAATTTAATAAAAAATAGTTAAAATAATTTTTAAAACCAATTAAAAGTACTGAATTGATTAATAATGTATAAATGTTAACTAAAAAATACTGGGAGCAATTTGGTAGTTGTAAAATACTATTGATCAAAAAATAGGCTATAATTGCAATTATAACAATTTAGCTTTTAAAAATACCAAATAAATTATATAAAATATGCAAAAATTATCTTAATTATATATAGGTTTAAATATGATAATAAAAAATAAATTATTCACCAAAATTATAGTCCGAAAATAATTATTGAATTTTATACTATTAAAATAGACAATAAATTGATTTTAAAAATATTTAAAAATAGAGGAAAAATACAAAAATACTTGGGCATGCTTATATATGCATGTATATGCTATTTTGAGAATATTTTGAGTGTATAAAATACATAGAAAAAAATTGGGTATCAGCAACTGCCCCTCTTTACCCGGGAAGGATGAAAGAGTTGTCGGGTAAAGATATGATGACCAATTTTGACCGAGAGAAACGACTTGCAAATGTTTTGATTGAGCTCTGGTTTTTGAGATGCCTACATATCCCTGGTTTTATAGGAATCAGTTCATATGTAGTTCGAGATACATCGACGGAGTATGCCGACGGAGATTTTGAAGAGACGGGCGCAAAATTTAGGTTAGGAAGGGTGGTCAGGGACTGATGGGTTGCAAAAAACGGAGCGAGATCGCTCCTGCTGTAATGGTCGTTGCCAGCTGATGTACCTGCAATTGAGTAATACAAGCATATCGTGCAGAATTTAAACGTGATGCAAGTTCCCGTTGGACCATGAATGTTGTCTTTGGATGGTTAGGATGACGTCCTCAGACCATGACATCCTCGGCTGTGAAGCGCAAAATAAAGGATTCGCAGGATATGAAAAGATGTTACCGGGCTATGATGATGGTGCCTCCAAACCATGATGCCTTTGAATAATGATGTGCAGAATATAAAGCGGGATCCTCGGGCCAGGGCATGGCGTTCTCAGGCTATGAAAATGGTGCCTCCGAACAATGACACCCTTGGACGGTTTGGCGGTATTTCAGGCCATGAAATGCAAGATTTGGCGGTATTTCAGCCGATGTAGAGCATAAATATAAATGGCGATCTTTCAGCCGACATAGGAATTTAAATAAAGTTGGCGATATTTCAACCGACAAAGATTTAAATATAAATGGCGATCTTTCAGCCGATATAGAGATTTAAATGAAGTTGGCGATATTTCAGCCATGTAGGATAGAGACAGTTCTTAGTCTCGAAAGGCAGAAAGGTAGCCTTATGCAATGCAAGAAAATGCAGGATGGAGACAGTGCTTAGTCTCGGAAAGCAGAAAGATAGCCTTATGCAATGCAAGAAAATGCAGATGGAGACAATGCTTAGTCTTGGAAGGCAAAAAGGTAGCCTTATGCAATGCAAGAAAATGCAAATGGAGACAGTGCTTAGTCACGGAAGGCAGAAAAGTAGCCTTATGCAATGCAAAAAAATGCAGATGGAGATAATGCTTAGTCTCGGAAGGCATAAAGGTAGCCTTATGCAATGTAAGAACATGCAGATTGAGACAATGCTTAGTCTTGGAAGGCAGAAAGGTAGCCTTATGCAATGCAAGAAAATGCAGGATGGAGACAGTGCTTAGTCTCGGAAGGCAGAAAGGTAGCCTTATGCAATGCAAGAAAATGCAGGATGGAGACAGTGCTTAGTCTCGGAAGGCAGAAAGGTAGCCTTATGCAATGCAAGAAAATGCAGGATGTAGACAGTGCTTAGTCTCAGAAGGCAGAAAGGTAGCCTTATGCAATGCAAAAAAATGCAGATGGAGACAATGCTTAGTCTCGGAAGGCAGAAAGGTAGCCTTATGCAATGCAAGAAAATGTAGGATGGAGACAATGCTTAGTCTCGAAAGGCAGAAAAGTAACCTTATGCAATGCAAGAATAAAGGTGAAGAGTAATGAGACCTCTTAGCTGATAGTTGATTGTCCTTGTGGTTGCTGGGGATGTTGCATGCGAATAGCTCTTGAAAGGGGGTAATGATCCTGAGAATTGTATTCCTGAAAAGTGTGAGTTTGTAATCGTATCCGATGATTCTATGTTTTTGGGGTGCCTGCATTCAAAGAAAGATTGTGAGTTTTGTCGGGGGGAAGGTTAGTTCGTCTTCCCATTGACTGCGGTCGTCCTACTCGGCTCGTTTTCATTCGGGGTAGCATCGCTAAACAAAGAAATTTGATAGTAGCCATGCATGATTTCGTAAAATATGATAAAAATATGATGTAAATACATAATACATAAAAAACAAAATGATTTTATTTTTAGAAGAACCGACGACTGTGATGTGGTTCAAGATATTGCAACCTCTTTTGCTCCGAAATTTTGAGGGTCCTCCTAAAAATTTTGTCCCAGTTTACTGGGCTGGTACCTCTGACGGCTGTGCGCGATGAATGGCTGAAAGTTGACTTCGAAATTTTGAGGGTCCTCCTCAAAAATCCTGCCCCAGTTTCCAATGTCGGGGGGAATGTAAATTTTATTGAATTGTGACCGTACCCATAAGGGCTGCCTACGTATCCCCTCTTAAACAGGAATCAGGTCAGGCATTGTTTAAATACATCATAAGGAAAGCATAAAGATTACACATGGTAATGCTTGACTACATCTGAGTTGATTGGCTTTGGCCAGACTTCTCCATCCATTTCTGCGACTATGAGGGCTCCTCCGGTTAGAAACAGGCGAACCATGTACGGATCTTGCCAATTAGGAGAGAGCTTTCCTTTGGCTTCATCTTAGTGCGGAAAAATCTCCTTCATTACTAACTGCCCAGGCACGAACTGTCTTGGCCTGACACACTTGTTGAAGGCTCTGGTCATTCTATTCTGATAAAGCTGACCATGGCAAACTACATTCAGTCTTTTCCTATCTATAAGGGCTAATTTCTCATAGCGACTCTTTACCCATTCTGCATCTTCAAGTTCTGCTTCCTGCATAATTCTCAGGGAGGGAATCTCTACTTTGGCTGGGATGACTGCCTCGGTGCCGTAAACCAACATATATGGAGTCTCCCTAGTTGATGTACAGATGGTGGTACGGTATCCCAATAGAGAAAATGATAGCTTCTCATGCCACTGCTTGTGTTTTTCTATCATTTTCCTTATTATCTTTTTGATGTTCTTGTTGGTTGCTTCTACAACTCCATTCATCTGAGGTCTGTAGGCTGTAGAATTCTTGTGCTTGATCCTGAAGGTTTCACACATTGCTTTCATCAGGTCGCTGTTGAGATTGGAACCATTATCAGTGATGATTGACTCTGGGATGCCGAATCGGCAAATGATACGATCGCGAACAAAGTCTGCCACGACCTTCTTGGTCACTGCCTTATATGATATTGCTTCAACCCATTTTGGTGAAGTAATTAATTGCCACTAGAATGAACCTGTGCTCGTTTGATGCGGCAGGCTCGATAGGTCAGATGACATCCATTCCCCAAGCGGCGAATGACCATGGTGAGCTTGTTGCATTAAGCTTGTTAGGAGGCACCTTTATCATGTCTGCATGGATTTGGAAACGATGACATTTCCGAACATACTGGATGCAGTCTGTCTCCATAGTCATCCAGAAATAACAAGCTCAGAGTATTTTCTTGGCTAAGATAAAACCATTCATATGCGGACCACAAGTCCCTGCATGAACTTCTTCCAACAACCTGGATGCTTCCTTTACTTCGACACATCTTAGTAGTCCCAAATCGGGAGTCCTCCTATACAGGATTCCTCCACTATGAAAGAAGTGAGTAGATAACCTCCACAGTGTGCACTTTTGAGTAGTGTTTGCAAGTTCTGGATACTCTCTTGTTGACAGATACTTTTTAATGCCGTGAAACCATGGTTTTCCACCTACTTCTTCCTCGACATGAGCATAGTAGGCGGGTTGATCCTAGATTTTTGCTGGGATGGGATCAATGAAGTTCTTATCCAGATGTTGAATCATGGATGATAGAGTGGCCAATACATCGGCGAACTCATTCTGTACTCTGGGAACATGCCGAAATTCTATCTTTGTAAACCTCTTCCTCAATTCTTGTACGTCTTTATAGCCTCGTATTCTCCACCCACGGGGTTTTCGGCAAGATGATCGGCTAGTGCTTGTGCTTTGATTGCTTTCTGAGTCACGTAGACGATATCAAACTCACTCAGCAGGATTTTCTATTTGGCTAGCTTGTCCATAGGCATGGGCTTCTGAAAGATGTACTTCAGTGGATCCATCCTTGATATGAGATAAGTAGTACAGGAACAGAAATAATGCCTCAACTTCTGAGCTACCTAAGTCAGAGCACAACAAGTGCGTTGTAGTAGGGATGACTCGAGTAAGGAAATTTATTGATACATGTTGTATAACAGTCAATGGGTATATAGGAATCATGGAATGATTGAGTGGTTATTCGTGAAAGGTGTACTGTACATGGAGTAGGAATTTGCTTGGTTATTTTAAGGTAGGGATACTTTTTAAGGTATTATCGTGTTAATGGGGCACATGTTATTCGACCTGTTTAGGCGGTGCAATTGAGATTTGAACAGAGTGGGAGACTCTTGAAAAGGTTCTAATTGATTCAACATTTATATGTAGCAATTGAGAGTTTTTTGTATTTATAGATGGCTAGGACTTGAGATTTACATTTGGTGGTGTTGAGACTCGCGATATTTTTTTGTGTCATTAGGGATTTTACACTTTAGTATCAAAAGGTGAAGGAAATAGTTTTAGATTCGCAAAAGGTCTCTTCAGAGTGGGTATCTTAGTTGTGGTACTTTTGGGGTACTTAATATAGAATTTAGTGGGCCTTAGGGCGTTGTGATTTTATGATAGGATCTCCTGTGTGGTGAGTTTTTATTGAGAATTGTGGTGTTCTGACAAGGAAAAGTGTCAACATGAGGGTAATTCAGAAGGAACTCAAAGAAATAGGACAACTTAATAATAGGTTGGATAAGCACAGTAATGGGTATGACTGGATCTTTGGGTACTTATGATGTGGTGAGTCTCCACAGGTGTTTCATGACAATGTTCTTGGGTTTTGGTGACGTGCGTGGCTTGGTTGAGTTAAAGTTTGGTTCTGATATCTTGTTTATGTGCAAATGGATTTCGAAGAGTTCTTTATGATTTCTACCTCAATTTTTATGGGTATTTCCCACTAGCGTGAGGAACATGTTGCATATTATGATTTTTCTCCATGATGATATCAAGTGGAAGATTTCTAGCTAATTAAATATGTATTCTATCTGCGACACAGAGTTATTAATGTGAGTCTCTTGCCTTTCATATGATGGCATAACAGATATGGTGTGTTATGTGGAATCGAGATTTGCATGTGCAAGGTCATTGGTCAGTTTTGAAGGGAAGGACATGAATTCTTAGGCAACATGGACGATTTTAGATGACTAGATGAATGATATTACTACTTGGTATTGCCTGATAAGGGTACACATTTCAGAAGGCGCATTGTGTTTTAACTTACGGATGCTTCATTAGTATTGAAGTGCTCGACGAGTTGATCTGTTGTTGATGTTGAGATTTTTGCTATGCGGAACAGGGGTATCATAGAAGTATTCCTCGTGGGATGATCATGTATGAGAGATATGTTGGATGTTCAGTCGGTGGAGTTGGGATCAGATATGGTGATTTGTATGTTCTATGGATTTGGAGACTAGGAGTTCCCAGGAGCAGATTGTTTCATGGTTATGGACCGTGAAAATGTGGCCAAAGCGAGTCAAAGGATGGTATATGTTATGGTTAGGTCATTGTGGATCTTCAAAGGATTAATTATCTATTTGGGGATGACTCGAGTTGATTTTGGGGGCCATTAGTAGGCCCAATGAGGATGTATTCTACACCGGGATGGGTTGGTTGACTCCGTACTACTGTTGAGAGATGTTCCATTCAGTTAGAGTTGAGCTTATTCGTGTTCTAATATGTCCTATGTGTGACCCTTCAATGCTACGGAAGGTTGTGATTCATTGGTTATATGCACACATGGTGCAGTTCTATTAGGGTCTTATAGCAGAATTTGAGCGAGATAGGTATTTGGGTGATGTGTGGTTGATTGCGCATTGGCTATGTTCTTTCTGGTTAATATGGCATTGTGTGATTTTCTTCCCTGTGGTTTTGGTAATGCAATTTGCGTAGTCGATGTCGAATTACGCGTGGTTATTGATTTTGAGCAAGGTGGCTTGAGGTATATATTAAGTGACCAATGTTTGGATGGGGTTACGCATTATACCGGAGTTATATTGAGGTATGATCCTTTGTGTTAGATTCGTGTGTTTTGGTTCTACAGTGTGATGGGTTCTTAACATTGCGCTCTGGTGGTACTCGTTGAGCTTGCGGGACGGTTATCTTGTTTGAGTAATTTTTCAAGTTTGAGTACATTTGAATGGTTGCGTACTGGTGCATGGATTGCATGTTTTGTGGTTTAAGATTGTATTGGTATGGCATATCTGTAGAGTAGTTCATATTTGATAAGACGAGGTCGTTGGATCTTCGATGGGTGCTATCGGATTTGATTAAGGTATATTGGGAAGGATAATATCGAGATTCAGCTTTGAAATTGGCTATAGTTCTTATTAAATGAGAGGGAGTTCTATGACTAGTTTATCTGATGAATGGTTATGAGTTATGCGTGTTTCTTTCATCATCGGTAGTGTACGAAAGTTTTAGAACATGGTTTTGTTTGACATGAGGCTTATTACAGAAATCGGGTTATTTTGGACAACTACAGTGATTGGAGGTTTTGCTATGAGTATTTTGAGTTATGCGGCATATCATGTGATTACATCTTGGGTTATGTATATTGCTTGATACATCTTGTTCGGACTTATACAGTGTGTAGATGCGAGATTCTGATCTTATAGAAAATTCAGATGTTGGAAGTTGGATTCGAAGGCTTATGGGATAGGTTGAATTAAGAAATTTCTGTTATATTGTGTTATCAGAACTATGTGGGATAGGGTGGCGTGGGATCACCGTCGGGTATGTGCATGATAAGGTTACACAACGGTTTGGCATCATTGGAACAACTCTAGGCACGTTCGAGGATGAATGCATGTCTAATTGAGGGAGGATGTAATGACTCGACCGGTCATTTTGAGCATTTGCACTTCGCTTGGTGATTTGAAGGCATGAGTAGCTTTGTATGTTGTATTAGGACGTATGTGAATTGTCAGTTTTTGTTCTCAAGTTATTCGGAACCGATTTGGAAGAATAATTCTCAACTAGGAAGCTTTAAATTGGAAAAGTTGACCAAGTTTGACTTTTTAGTATTTGGCCTCGAATTTGAGTTTTGATGGTTCCGTTAGCTCCGTTATGTTATTTTGGACATAGGAGTGTGTCTGGATTATGATTTGGAGGTCCGCAGTTGAATTTGGCTAGAAATGGTGAAAGTTGGATTTTGGGAAAGTTTGATCGGTAGTGGACTTTTTTATATCAGATTCAAATTGTAGTTTTGGAAATTGAAATAGCATCTTTATGTCATTTCTCACTTGTGTTTAAATTTTTGGTTTATTCCGCGTTGATTTGCTATGTTTCGGTACGAGTTATGGAAGTTGAAAAGTTCAAAGTTCATCAAGTTTAAATTCAGGTGCCATCCATTGTTTTGATAATGTTATGTGTTTTTTGAGTCATCGAGTATGTCAGTGTTATGTTATTGGACTTGTTTGTATATTTGGTTGGGTCCCGAGTGGCCCGGATGAGTTCCGAACGAAGTTCGGATCATTTCCATTCCATGTTGAATTACTAATAAGAAGCTGCTGGTTCTGTTGTGATCGCATCTCCGACTGGTTTTGCGGAGGTGCTGTTGGCCTAAGTTCAGGTGAAGTTTTGAAGAATGACAAATGAACTCAGTCATGAACCAGTTCCATCATGTGAGGCACAATATTTATCAGCCTATACATGTGAGATACACGTGAAGGAGATAAGTCTCAGTGATCAAGCAGCAATATCTCATGAACTAATCGAAAATGTTGCATATTGGATGAGGAGAGAAAGTATAGTTTAGGGAAGAGGACACAATCCGGATGAAGGATAGGTTTGGAGTTTGTATTGTTCAAGGACTCAACTTTGATGAAATATCAGCAATTGAGTCTCAATCAAACTTTGATTACTAACTCATTAAATAATAGTGATTGTTCTATTTAACAGGATTTCACATACGCAGAAGTTAAACTAAATTGAGAGCAAAAGAGCAACACAATTTTGCAAGCAATTTATGTAATATTTAAGTGTGCACTCCTGAAGCTACTTGAACGAGATAGAAGAACCATTCCCGTTATGTTTACTCTTATTCTAGTTCAATTGTAGTAGGTGGTTTAAAGTTGTACCTTTCCAGCTTTCATAGAAGCAATTGTATTAGGTACTTTAAGTATTCAAGTTAGAGTTAACTTGAAGGTGTCGCAACAGTTGAGGTTGTGTGCTACACTGGGATTAGAGTTAATCCTTAGATTTATAAAGAGTTTTTATAAATGTTGTTTTTGGCTGAGTGATTTTAGTGGAAGGTTGGGAATATCCTACTGAGTAGTAGGTCGTGGTTTTTTCATCTTTTGAGCCATGTGTTTTCCACGTAAAAATCTCTGTGTTCTTTATTTTCTGTACTTTTAATTCCGCAAACAATAGTAGTTAGAACACCTAGAAGAACCAGGTTCTTCNCCCCCCCCCCCCCCCCCGTGTGGTATTGACATTTAGAACATCAATTAGTATCAGAGCAGGTTATCCTTGAAGAGGCAAACACCTTTGGAAAAGATCAACATGAGTGCACCACCTGGGAACTGGGAAGGTCAATCCAATGCCAGACCTCCACTTTTCAATGGACAGTACAATTCTTGGTGGAAGAACAGGATGAGGGATCACATCATAGGAGAAGACTATGAACTCTGGGACATAGTCATTGATGGTCCTTTAGCAACCACAAAGAAGAATGAGGAAGGAGTGGATGTGCCAAAGATAAGGTCTGACTGCACTGCTGAAGACCTAAAGAAGTGGGAGAAAAATGCTAAGGCCTAGGAATGGCTGTCACACCTCCTTTTTCGCTAGAGTTGTCACACATACCTTTTTATCTTACTACACCACCGGAAGGGGTATAATAAATGGAGTTATTTCCAACTTGAAGTGACAATCGAAACGGAATTTATTTTATTAAAATTTCAGAGTCGCCACTTAGGAGATTTATGGTGTCCCAAATCACCGATTTAGAATCCCGAATGGAGGAAAAGAATGACTCTGTTTAACAGTCCGCGAATCAGAAATCAGAGTAAGGAATTCTGTTAACCCGGGAGAAGGTGTTAGGCATTCCCGTGTTCTATGGTTCTAGCACGGCCACTCAACTATCATATCTGGCTTAGTTATCTAATTTTATACAATTATGAACATATGTGCAAATTTTAACTTTTTAACCGCTTTATTTCATATATTTTAAAGAAGATTGCAACGTCGTTAAAACACATCTCGAACAACGTCACATAAATGCACCCATAATTTTTGACATATTTTAACTTTGTTGGGATTTGGATTTGGGTCACATAAATTTGTACCCGAGTTTAAGAAGGTAAATTTATTAAAACGCGCCTAAAGCAACTACGCGTTTGGACTTTGCGAGGGCTATGTAATTTGCTAAATGGCACGTCTCGAGTTCTAAGGATCAATTCAAGATTAAATAAAGCGTGGGCCATACAATTTTTATTTTTGTTTGGCGTGGCGCACCTCGATTCTAATTTTAAGGAAATTCAAAACTCAACTTTTGAGGGCTATAAACTATCTGTTGTCAAATATGGCACATCTCATTATTAAAGGGTTATTCCTAATCAGGCTTACAAAACTAGTAGGTTAACCCCTTTTAAATAACAATCACATTTCCAATTCTAACTTAATAGGCACATTCAATTATCATTTTAGACAAATCTGACCTTTCACAGCATATTACAATACCCGAAAACACTCCCCAAATTCCGAAGTTTTTAACCAAATCACTGAAAATCTCACAACAAATCACAACACAATTTTGTACGAAGCAACTCTCGATTGAATTTTACATTCTACGACATACTTGACATGTTAAGAAACATCATGAATCTCTAAACTGAATAGGCAAATAATCATGAATAAGGCAATTCTTTCCTCCCAAACTTTAGTTTTTCAACAGCACACATTGCTCATATTTAAAATTCAGAGAACACTGTCAAGGAACCATACAACATCCATAGCCAATTCATGATTTAATAACAGCTACAAAGCCAAGCAGATTGCAGACAACCACAAGAGAAATACAACCCCAAACACTAGATCAAAGCATATTCAGATCCAAAATGAAGTAAAAGAGATTAGAGGTAATATGAAATTAGCTTTCCTATTAATTGAAATGCAGCAATTACATGAATTGAAACGAAGTAACAATTACAGTCAAAAGTCGACCCAGCTGTGAACGAACTCAGTGAAAATCGAGCTGGATAACCAACTATCAGTACCTCAACACCTCTGGCGACCTCGAATCTGCCCGGAAATCCAAATTGAACCTCAACCAATGCTCATTTTTAGAAAACCAGAATTGAAAGATGACATTGAGCGTGTTTTTGTATATATTTTTCGGAACACAATCTTAGCTAATTCACGATTGAACCTCAAATTGATCTCACCACTCGTTTTTATTTTTGAAGCTACCACATCGGACAAAATCCAAATCTACAACGGTCTTAACATCACCACCAACAAAATCTCAATGCCTGAACGTAAAGGTATCCCTCACCATCTCCCCGGAGAAATCAACGACCTGATTTACAAATGGAATTGCGGCTGTTTCGAAAAATTGTTGCTAGATTTCCGCCGAGTTCACCGCCGGTTCGTCGAAGGTCTGTTTTTGCCGGGTTTTGGTTTGGTTCCACGTTCTCTGGTTCAGGAAGAAAACGCAGCAGCCATGAAATTCTCGCCTATGTTTAATTCAATGCCTTCTTCGTTGGATTTAGAATGGCTGTTGTGGGTTGTTACTGAAGAAGAAGAAGAGAATCAGTGGGGGTGGAAGGGTTCTAGGTCTGACTGAAGACGAAGCAAAACACTGGAAGGGTCTGTTCTCTCGATGAATTGCGGCCCCCCTCCTAAAAATATGATATCGTCTATATATTAGAATGTATATGTCTAGGTTTTAGGGTGGTATTAGGTATTGGGTATTAGGTATTGGGTATTGGGTATTGGGTATTGGGTATTGGGTTGTGTGTGAATTGGCTAAAAGAATCACACTTGGGCCATTGTATTTGCTCTTTGGGGTGGCCTAATTCAAGTTTAAGACCAAGCCTTTTCAATTCATTTTCTCTCTTGTTTTCTTTTCCTTTCTTTAATTAACTAAAACCTAAATTAAATTCTTAAATCAATCCAAATCGTAAAATTAAGCTAATTATCTAACTATGTAAAAACAACCATTTTTGTGATTTGTTTTCTGATTAATTACCCAATTAACTCAGTGTAATTAATTCCTAAATGCAAATTGAACCTAAGGTGGCATGAAATTAAAAAGTGACACTTCTTATGGTTTTTCTATGATTTTAAAAATATTAAAAATGCATGAAATGCAACTAAATAAAGAAAAATACCTAAAATCAATTAAAACTATTTTGGCCTATTTTTAGGAGTTATTTTCATGTAGGGCAAAAATCACCTGCTCACAGCTGCCCCTCTTTGCTCGGTAACCCGAAGGGTTTTCATGCAAAGATAAGTGAGCGGATACGAGCAATTTTTGCCCGTTTGAATACTCCATGCGAAGCATTTTTTGAAAAGTTTGACCGCACCCTACTTCTGAGTTTGCCTACATATCCTTGACTAAAAAAGAATCAGGTCAGTGTAGTTCAGAAATGAGTGAGATGATGAGTTTGCCGAGGTGAAGAGCCGGTTGAGGTTCCGTTCCGCCGAGGTTCCGGTCCGCGGTCCTGTTATTACATCAAAAATTAAAATATAAAAAAGACTAACTAAGCCTGTCAACTATAAGTTACAAGATTCCTATCTATAAGTCTTCTGAAGCTTGATCTTGAGTCTTGAATGGTTCTTCATGCAGACTTTATATTGAACCT
The DNA here is from genome assembly GCA_026770625.1 of Nicotiana glauca. Classification (NCBI taxonomy): domain Eukaryota; kingdom Viridiplantae; phylum Streptophyta; class Magnoliopsida; order Solanales; family Solanaceae; genus Nicotiana; species Nicotiana glauca. Next base: position 137,363 of record MU771860.1, on the reverse strand, counting down.
TGGCGCTTGTTAGTTGCAGGTGCTAGTTCATTCTTCTTCAACTTTTCGGACCAAAACCCGGACAGCACCCCACGCTTGTGACTCCAATCATGGCTTAAACAATTTACATCTTTCTCTACTTTTGTATTTGGATTCCTTTTGCCTTCTTTTGTTTCTCCTCTTCTTTTATTATTTTGGATTGTGACCAACTTCCGCTGGTCATCTCGGACTGTTGACTCGCATTCTTTCCACAAGCCTCCTTTGTTGCTGACTTGAATTGTGATCTGAGATGTTTTGCCCTTTCTCTGAGTGATGCTTGAGTGCTGAAATTTGAAATATATGCCACTATTCTCCAGGCGGGCTCCTGATTTCTAAAACTTGAAATAAATGCTTCTGTTCTCCAGGAGGGCTCCTGATTTCTAAAACTTGAAATAAATGCCTCTGTTCTCCAGGCGGGCTCCTAATTGCTAAATCGAATGTATTCCCTGGTTCTCCAGGTGGGCGCCTGATTCCAACAAAATAGACAAAGAAAGACGATTTTCTGCCCCAGTTTGGTAGCTAGACGCATCATGTTACCAAATATTACTAAAAATTTGAAAGCTAAAACATGAATTGTACTTCCCTTGTTCTCCAGTGGGCGCCTGATTGATGAAACTTGAAATGTATTCACTTGTTCTCCAGGTGGGCGGCTGATTGCTGAAACTTGAAATGTATTCCTTGTTCTCCAGGTGGGCGACTGATTGCTGAAACTTGAAATGTTTCCTTGTTCTCCAGGTGGGCGCCTGATTGCTGAAATTGAAATGTATTCCCTTGTTGTCCAGGTGGGCGCCTGTTCTCCAGGTGGGCGCCTGATTGCTGAACATGAAATATATTCTCTTGTTCTCCAGGTGGGCGCCTGATTTCAACAAAAATAGACAAAACAAAGAAAATTTTCTTCCCCAGTTTGGTGGCTGGGTACAAATGTGAGTGTAAAACTAAATCATGTTATCAAATATCAATCAGAACTTGAAAGATAAAACTTGAATTATACTCCCTTGTTCTCCAGATGGGCACCTAATTGCTGAACTTGAAATGTATTCCCTTGTTCTCCAGGTGGGCGCCTGATTGCTGAACTTGAAATGGATTCCCATGTTATCCAGGTGGGCGCCTGATTACCAAAACTTGAAATGTATTCCATTGTTATCCAGGTGGGTGCCTGATTGCCGAAACTTGAAATATATTCCCTTGTTATCCAGGTGGGCGCCTGATTTCCAAAACTTGAAATGTATTCCCATGTTATCCAGGTGGGCGCCTAGTTGCTAAAAACTGAAACATATTCCCTTGTTATTCAGGTGGGCGCCTGATTTCCAAAAACTTGAACTGTATTTTGTTGTTATCCAGGTGGGCGCCTGATTTCAACAAAATAGATAAACAAAGTATATTTTCTACCCCAGTTTTGTGGCTGGGTGCGTCATGTTACCAAATATTATTAAAATTTTGAAAGCTAAAACTTGAATTGTACTTCCCTTGTTTTCCAGGTGGGCGCTTGATTGCTGAAACTTGAAATGTATTCCCTTGTTCTCCAGGTGGGCGCCTGATTGCTGAAACTTGAAATGTAATCCCTTGTTCTCCAGGTGGGCGCCTGATTACTGAACTTGAAATGTATTCCCTTGTTCTCCAGGTGGGCGCCTGATTGCTGAACCTGAAATGTATTCCCTTGTTCTACAGGTGGGCGCCTGATTGCTGAACTGGAAATGTATTCCCTTCTTCTCTAGGTGGGCGCCTGATTGCTGAACTTGAAATGTATTCCCTTGTTCTCCAGGTGGGCCCCTGATTCCTGAAACTTGAAATGTATTCCCATATTCTCCAGGTGGGCTTCTTATTGCAACGCTTGAAAAGTATTCCCTTGTTCTCCAGGTGGGCTCCTGGCTGCAACAAAATAGACAAACAAAGAAAGTTTTCTACCCCAGCTTGGTAACTGGGTACAACTTGTTATCAAATATTAAAAGCCAAATTTTGAATTGCACTTCCCTTGTTCTCCAGGTGGGCGACTGACTGTTGAAACTTGAAAAGTATTCCCTTGTTCTCCAGGTGGGCTGCTGATTGTTGAACTTGAAAGTATTCCCTTGTTCTCCAAGTGGTCGCCTGCTTGCAACAAAATAGACAAAAAAAAGAAAACTTTTCTGCCCCAGTTTGATAGCTGGCCGCACCATGTTGCCGGATATTATTGAAAAATAAAACGAAAATTTTGAATTGGACTTCCCTTATTCTCCAGGTAGGCGCCTGATTCATGGAACTTTGTAATGTATTCCCTTGTTCTCTAGGTGGGCGCCTGACTTCAACATATCAAACAAATAAAATTTCTTGACACTGTTTCAATCAAAGAAAGATTTTGTTAATCTAAAATGGTGGTTAGTTGCTGGCATTCTCGCTGGGTACGTCCCTGCTGGTGGGCTCTACTTCGACTTGCTTCCCCGTACTTGCGTTGAACTGCTTTGACTTCCTGCCTGACTTCAACCCCCTGACTTTGATGACCCAAGTGTTCTATCCCGTGTTGTTGCCTTTGTGTTTCTAACCCCTCTATTTGAAACTTCACTTTACCCACAAGACTATATAATCAATCCATCGATGAAACTTTCAGTGTATATTTATGTCTTACTTGGCCTTTTGATGTATTCCGGCCTTGTTGCTGGGAAACTGGTAGTTAGCTTTGGCATTCCGCCCTTTTGTTTTGTACAGAACTGACACTGAAACATCTTAAAGATACACGTTGCAAGAATGAAATGCAATGACCCCGAGGGTTAAGGATAGGGAGAATCCGAGAACGGATGGGTTTTAATGAAGAAAGAAGAGAAAGGACTTATCTGAGTGGAACAATAGGTACCACTGGTCATGCCATGTATTTTGGATTAACTGACCCAGTCTTGTCCAACCAATCGACCTTCAATTGCCACATTTGCTACTCCGGACTTTCACAACATTATTTTTCAAACAAACCCAAACCTTGCCTATCTTGCAATGTTTTGAGCATCTTTCAACCACAGACTCGTTTCATTTGCCCATCTGAAAAACTCACCTTCGCCTTACGGTACCCATGAGGGTTTTCACCAATAAGACTCTCTCATTTTTTATTTCTCTCAAATCACTTCGCCTTACGGTGCCCGTGAAGGTTTTCACCAATAAGACTCTCTCATTTTCATCATTTTTCTTCTGGTACCAGAGTGATATCCTTGACATAAATCCCCTTTAACTTGCTCGTACTGGCACTTCTTGAAGACTGATCGGAAGGTCTTTCTTGGGACCGTAATGCAGGCGTTTGGGTAGGATTAGAAAGAAGGGTAAAAAATGCTCGAGACAATTCAACATGGGTTCAACGTTACAACTTTCGAACTCAGATTTCTCACAACAACCACAACTTCTGCCCCAGTTACTTTCTTGGGGAACTTTTGGGATTTTTGTTCTGGTGTGACTGAACCTCAGAGAGAGGCTGCCTACGTACCCTTTCGGGATCAAGTCAAACGTAGTTCGTGACATAGAGATTACTTCGTTGTTGCGATATTTATTTTCTTCCACTTCCTTTTCTTTATCCTTTTCATTTCTTTCTTTTCTCTTTTATTTTCTTTTCTTTCTTTTTCTTTCCTTTTCTTTTCTTCTTCTTTTTTTCATTTTTCTTTTCTCTTTTTTTTCTCTTGCTTTTCTTTTCTCTTTTCTTTTCTTTTTTCCTCTTTTTTTCTTTTCTTTTCTCTTTTCTTCTCCTTTTCCTTTTCTTTGCTTTTGGATTGTGTTTTCTTGTTTCTCCACTGATTTTCTCTGCTCGGGCTCCCGAGTTGTTATTTATTCCGAAAGAGGGGTACAAAAGAAAATAAATGAGGCTCAAAAGGGGTAACAAAGGATAGGGTGTTTGGATAGCAGAACAAAATGCCTTCGTCGTTTCAATCTCAAAAATATGCCAAATACAATCAAGTACAATTAGACAAAGAAATCATACATAATATTGCTTGACTACATCAGAGTTGATAGCCATTTCTACACATTTTCCTTCCACATCGGTCAGATATATTGCGCCATTGGACAACACTCTGGTTACAACAAACGGCCCCTTCCAGTTTGGGGCGAACATTCCTTTTGCTTCAGCCCAATGAGGTAAGATATGTCTCAACACCAATTGCCCTACTTCAAATTTCCACGGGCGCACCTTCTTGTTATATGCTCTTGCCATTCTCTGTTGGTACAATTGTCCGTGACACACTGCATCCAATTTCTTTTCATCAATCAAACTCAATTGTTCCAAGCGGGCTTTGACCCATTCAACATCATCAATTTCCGCCTCGCGATAATTCGGAGGGATGGTATTTCAACTTCTGCGGGTATTATTGCCCCAGTGCCGTACACCAATGAATAAGGAGTTTCCCCTACTGAAGTGTGAACCATAGTGCGGTAGCCCAACAGGGCGAAAGGTAACTTCTCATGCCATTGCCTGGACCCTTCCACCATTTTTTGAAGTATTTTCTTGATGTTCTTGTTAGCTGCCTCTTCTGCTCCATTCGCCTTATGACGATATGGGTTGGAATTTCAGTGCGTGATCTTAAAATGCTGGCATGTCTCCGCTATCAGAATGCTATTGAGATTGGAAACATTGTCCGTGATGATTACCTTCGGGATTCAAAACCGATAGATGGTATTTGAATGCACGAAATCGACCACTGCCTTCTTGGTCACAGATTTGAAAGTTTTTGCCTCAACCTACTTAGTGAAATAATCGATGGCTACCAGAATAAACCTGTGCCCATTTGATGCCGCTGGCTCGATCGGTCCAATGGCATCCATTCCCCAAGAAATGAAGGGCCATGGTGCCGACATTGTATGCAATTCAGATGGTGGAGAATGAATCAAATCTCCATGTACCTGACATTTATGACACTTGTGCATGAAACTGATGTAATCCCGTTCCATAGTAAGCGAATAATAACCTGCTTAGAGAATCTTCTTTGCTAATACATATCCACTCATATAAGGTCCACAAACTCCCACGTGCACCTCAGTCATGATGACTGTGGCCTGGTTAACATCCATGCATCTCAATAAACCAAGATCTGGAGTTCTTTTGTACAACAGTCCTCCACTGAAGAAAAATCCGCTTGCCAAGCGTCGAATCGCCCTCTTTTGATCTCCTGTGGCATGTGTTGGATATACTCCCGTCCTGAGGTATTCTTTGATATCATAGAACCACGACCCACCATCAAGTTTTTCTTTCACCATGGTACAATAGGCATGTTGATCTCGGACCTGAATCTGCAACGGGTGCACATAAGCCTTATCTGGACGATGCAACATTGATGCCAACGTAGCCAAAACGTTGACAACTTCATTATGAATCCTTCGGATGTGCCTGAAATCCATCGACTGAAATCATTGGCAAAGTTGATGCAAACATTATCGGTACGGTATGAGCTTTAAGTCTCGTGTCTCGCATTCTCCCTAAATCTGGTGCACTAGAAGATCCGAGTCACGCATGACCAAGATCTCCTGGACACCCATGTCTATAGCCAACCTCAAACCAAAAATACATGCCTCGTATTCATCCATGTTATTAGTATAATAGGAACAAAGTTGAGCCGTAACGGGGTATTGTTTCACTGTCTCAGAAATAAGGACTGCTCCTATCCCGATGCCTTTGGTGTTGGCAGCCCCATCAAAGAAAAATTTCCATCCCGACTTCTCGGCCTGTTCTAATTCATCAACATGCATTACCCCTTCACCAGGGAAGTACGTCTTCAAAGGTTCATTATTTTCATCGACTGGATTCTCGGCCAATTAATCATCCAACGCTTGTGCTTTTATTGCAGTCCGAGTCTCATAGAAAATATCGAACTCTGTAAGCAAGATTTGCCACTTCACAAGCCTCCCTGTGGGCATAGGCTTCTAAAAATATACTTCAACGGGTTGAACTAAGAGATGAGATAGGTGGTAAATGATGACAAGTAATGTTTCAACTTCTGCACTACCCAGATTAAGGCACAACACATCCTCTCAAGTTGAGTGTATTTCACCTCGTAAGATGTGAACTTCTTGTTGAGGTAGTAAATCGCCTGTTCTTTCTTCCCTGTGATGTCATGCTGCCCCAATACACAACCAAAAATAGTTATCCAAAACTATCAGATAAAGGATCAAGGGTCTTCCCGGCTCCGGCGGGACCAACACAGGTGGACTGGCCAAATATTCCTTAATCTTGTCAAATGCTGCTTGACATTCATCCGTCCATCTGACCGCAGCGTCCTTCTTTAGCAACTTAAAGATGGGCTCACAAGTCGTTGTGAGCTGGGCAATGAACCTGCTAATATAATTCAACCTACCAAGAAAACTCATCACCTCTTTCTTGTTCTTTGGCGGCGGTAACTCCTGAATGACTTTGATCTTGGATGGGTCTAACTCAATACCGCGTCGACTTACCATAAATCCCAACAACATCCCAGATGGGACTCCAAACGCACACTTCGTTGGATTAAGTTTGAGGTTGTACCTATGGAGTCTTTGGAAAAACTTCCTCAAGTCCTTGACATGGACGCATTGCTTCCTCGACTTTATGATCACGTCGTCTACATAGACTTCAATTTCCCAATGTATCATGTCATGGAACATGGTAGTCATCATCCTCATGTAAGTTGCCCCTGCTTTTTTCAACCCAAATGGCATGACCCTATAACAATACGTTCCCCAAGGCATGATGAATGCCGTATTTTTCGCATCCTCCTCATCCATCAAAATCTGTTGACAGCGAGCATAACAATCCACGAAGGAACCAATCTCATGTTTCGCACAATTGTCAATCAATATGTGGATGCTTGGCAGTGGGAAGTTGTCTTTTGGACTCACCTTATTGAGATCACGGTAATCAACGCACACTCTTATCTTTCCATTTTTCATTGGCACCGACACAACATTGGCTAACCAGGTGGGATACCGCGTGACCCGAATGACCTTCACCTGAAACTGCTTGGTGACCTTTTCTTTGATTTTCACACTGATATTTGTTTTAAATTTCCCGAACTTCTACTTGACATGAGGGCATGCTGGGTCGGTGGGCAATTTGTGGACCACCAAATCGGTACTTAAACCAGGCATATCGTCATATGGCCACGCAAAAATATCTTTGTACTCAAGCAACACGTTGATTATTTTTTCTCTGAGCGGAGGTTCCAGATGGACAATTATTTTTGTTTCCCATACATTCTCCTGATCCCCTAAATTGATTGCCTCCGTGTCATTCAGATTAGGTTTGGGTTTTTCTTCAAATTGGCTTAATTCGTTACTGATTTCTTCAAAGGCTTCCTCATCATCATATTCTGCCTCGCCATCACACTCAATTTCTTGTATTATTACTTCGCAGTTAGATTAGTATTCAAGACTAGGCCGAAGACTCCTCATGCATGACACATCAGTGAAAGAAGCATAAAAGGGACTGTACAAGAAAGAAAAGAAAGAGAGAATAAAGGCTATAAGGAATGAAAAAAGAAGGAAATTGCATTTCATTAAAATTGTATTACAACAAGGTTTACTCGTCCAAACGGAAGGAACATAGTATCCGAATTACAACCTCGGAAATAACCCAGATTAAACTGAAAGGAAAATAAAAACTAACTACCAGACTCCCTCCAGGTTGGAAGAGGAGTAGCTTCCCAATTATTAAGCTTTGCATGGGGCACCATGAACTGCACATCTGCCTTGCTTGGACCTTCTCATGCCTCCAACACATTCACCTCGTCAAACAGGCTCTCTAACCATTCAATCAGCTCTTTGTCGGGTTCCACCACCGCAGAATTAGGCATTGTCGTTGCTGGACGCTTCTTAGTACCAGGCCGGACAAAGGAACGTGAAAGGCGGGAAATGGGTTTTGGAAGTGTCCATGCTCTCTTTTTCATCTTTTTATCTTGCCATATGTCAGATGAAGTGGGCTTGAAGCCTAAACCAAAAGTATCCAGTTTCCCAGGAAGAGACACTGGCTGTGTGATGCCTTGCAAAGAAGCACCCAAGCCTTTTCCAGGTAAGAATCCGTTCTTTATATTCTTCGAAGCCACCATAACAGATGCAACAGCTACTCTGGGTACATGAATACACTTCCCTTCTGGGATCTTTTCAACTGACACTGTGTCGAAGACTTGGTAAACCCACAGACCTTTGTCATCCTCAATTTCTTCGAAAGGCATAATGGCGTTATACGAACTATCTTCCGCATGCACCACGATTTCTTAATGGTCCAATTCGAATTTGACCATCGGATGCAAGGTGGATGGCACTGCTTTTGCTGCATGAATCCAAGGCCGGCCTAATTAGAGATTGTAAGAGACAGCCACATCGAGCACCTAGAACTCCATAGTAAGTTCAACTGGTCCTATCATCAGCTCCAACACTATATCCCCAACTGTGTCCTTTCCTCTTCCATCAAATCCTCACACGCAGATGCTATTATTGTGGATTCTCTCACTGTCCACTTTTAACTTTTCCAAGGTAGAGATAGGGCAAATGTTTGCACTGGACCCATTGTCGATCAGCACCCAGGTGACCACTGAATGTTCACATTTCACCGTGAGGTCTAGTGCTCTATTATGCTCCATGCCCTCCAAAGGCAGCTCATCATCGGAATATGTAACCCTGTTGACCTCAAAAATTTTGTTTGCTATTTTCTCCAGATGGTTCACAGATATTTTATCAGGAACATGGGCTTCATTCAGAATCTTCATCAACGCCCGACGGTGCTCATTCGAATGGATCAATAAAGATAGCACTGAGATCTATGATGGAGTCTTTCTCAACTGTTCTATAATGGAATAATCTTGCGCCTTCATCTTCTTCAAGAATTCTTCTGCTTCTTCTTTAGTTACATCCCTTTTTACTGGCGCTGGATTATCTTTGGCTGCTTTAGCTTTTCTCAGTTCCTCAGGGGCAAAGCATCTCCCTGAACGAGTAAGCCCATGGGTTTCACAAACTTCTTCTTTAACTTCCTTCCCTTTGTACGTCACAGTCACTTGGCCGTAGTTCCATGGGATGGCCTATTCATTGACTATTGGTAACTGAGTCACTGGCTTGATGATAACCGGCTCTGTGTGAACCCTTTTCACGATCATAACATGCTTAACAACTTCTCCCGACACCACCACTTTAGCTAACTTTTGTTTTACTGCATCACTACCCAAAGGCTCCTTCTTTATCACCACCACGGGTTCTCTAACTGTCCCTTCTACCTTGATTAATTCCCTCCCACTGATTGATTTCTCTTCTAACTTGTCCCCACTGTCCCTGATCATCATTACGGTTTGTGAGGGCTTCTTATACTCTCCTTTTTGCACTAGCTCAATCATATGGGTCTCGTGATGGGTTGGCAATGGATTCTGAGTAATGTTAGGCGTCTCTGGGGCCTGCGCTTCAATTCCGTAGTTATCAATGATCTCCTGGATGACCATTTTCAAATTCCAGCATTTCACTGTGTCATGTCCCTGGGCACCCGAGCAATACTCGCAACTCACCGAGTGGTCCAAATTCATCGGAGAGGGATTTGGCACTTTGGGTTCAATCGGACTCAACATACCCAATTTTCTTAATCTGTAGTATAAACTGGTGTAAGATTCTCCGAACGGAGTGAAAGTTTTCTTCTTCTGCAACCTATCATTTTTTAAAACAGGGTTGGGTCAAAAATCGGGTCCTGTGGGTTTCTGTAAGCTCTCGGAGGTGGGTAGGTGCTCTGAGTAGGGTAAGTATTTTGTGGGGTGGGTTCACGCCATGGCGCCTGAGTTTGGGGGTATATTTCGATATGGGGGACATAGAAATGGGGAACGAGAGGTGGATAGTAGTGTTGGTGTGGGCCATATGGGGTGTGTGGGTAGGTTTGGGGATGGGTTCGAGGTTGGTGATAATATAGTGATGGGCCCCTGGACCGAGCTCTTGATTCCACTATTGTAACGTCTTCTTTCTTTTGCTTTCTCAATGACCCTCCAGTGCTACTCTGGATAGCCTGGGTAGTTTGATAGTCGAATAGCTCATAATTTTGTTGGACTTGAGACCTTCTTCCACCATGCTTCCCATTTTCACTACCTCATTAAAAAAATTTCCAACTGCCGACACCAGATGACCATAGTAGGTAGGCTCCAAAGCCTGCAGGAAATAATCAACCATCTCACTTTCCTTCATTGGAGGATCAACTCTTGCGGCATGTTCTCTCCACCGAAAACCATACTCTCTGAAGCTTTCCCCCGGCTTCTTTTTGATTTTGGTGAGTGATAGACGGTCCGGGACAATTTCGAGATTGTATTGAAAGTGGCTTGCAAATGCTTGGGCAAAGTCATCCCAAGTGTACCATCGAGCATGATCTTGTCGCATGTACCATTCAAGAGTAGCGCCACTGAGACTTTGACTAAAGTATGCCATTAATAACTTATCCCTTCCCCCAACCTCTCATATATTACTGCAAAATCCCCTCAGATGGGCTACTGGGTCACCATGTCCGTCATATAGATCAAACTTGGGTAATTTGAATCCCGCAGGCAATTGGACGTCGGGAAACAAGCACAAGTCCTTGTAGGCCACACTCACCTATCCTCCTAGACCCTGCATATTTCTAAATGACTGCTCTAAGATTTTCACCTTTCGTATCATCTCCTCCTGCTCGGGGTTTTTGGGAGGCTTCTCTTCTTCAGTTGAGAGATCAAGACGGGGAGTGTAAGAGTATGGTTCTGGTGGTTTGAAAGTAGGTTCAGGTGGGTAATAGTGATTTTCCTGGGTTTGGAACAGGGGCTCACTAGAAGATCTATGCAAGGCGGCGGGTGAGGGAGCCACAGACACAGGATTAGTTAGCGGTGGAGGGCATGGGATTTGTTTGGGTGGTAGAGGTGGTGGTGTTTGGGAAGTAGTTGCTTAGTATTGCTGGTAGGTAGGGTAGGCCGTAGAGGAATTCACTGTGGGAGGATCTTGTGGCTGAGCTAATATGTGAGATGTAGGCAGGGTTAGCAGGATAGGCTAGTAGTGGGTGTCCCTTTGACCAAGCCTGGTACATTTCGGCCATATGTTGGTTCAGTTTATACATCTCCTCTTTCATTTCATTGACATCCACAACTTCTTCTTCCCTAGATGGGTCGACGATGCTTGCTTCTAACTCTTGGTTGACCATTTTGACTTATCTTTAGAACGGGTGTTGTATGAGTGAGTTGCCAGAATGCCAGTCAACTTAACCACTTGCCTGAACTCATTATCAACAACAACGTTGTTACCGGTTAGGGCATTAACAAATAGATAACCGCACATTTAGGGAATGAATGCACCTAGGCAGTTGACGGTTTTTATTATGCATTTGCTCGACTGCTTGCGTCATCCCGGCTTTCTTTTATTCCTGATCGCAACTTTTCAGGTCCGCCTTTTCTTTTATTTCTTTGTCGTTGTTGTCTCATTGTTCCTGTTTTCTTGTACTGTCATTATTTATTTCGTTTGGATTCTTATTTTCTCTCTCTCTCTCTCTCTCTCTCTTATTTTTTCTCTCTTGGTTTTTTTTATCTTTCCTTATTTTTCGCTTTTCCTTTCTTTCTTTTTTTGTTTTTCTTTTTTTTCTTTTTTTTCTATTTTGTTTTTTTCTTTTTTTCATATGGTTACGGTCGGATCCTATGGAGATTTCCTACGTATCATTACCCTGCATGAATCAGACCAAGCGTAGTTCTCAAAAATAAATGCAAAATAGAAGCAAAATGTTTTGGAATTTTCAATTTTACTGATAGCAAATATTTCTATTACAAAGACTCAAAACAGAGGCATTAGGACAACTAACAGACTCTAAATGACAAGAAGAACTACAAACTCCACCATCAACTATTCTATTATGAAATGAAAATACAGACTGACCCAAAACAAAAATACAAACTCAGACAACAGACATATTTTAGTAAAAGGAAGTACAGACTCAAATGACAATCATGAATACATTAAAGCTCCTGGTGCCCGCGGGACATCGTTCGGTCTCGCCGCTAGCCTATATGCAAGTTCCCCTTGAAGTCTGTCCAGGTTATTCATTATCTGTTTCACAAATATCGTCACCGATGCAAAGAAGGTAGTGTGAGTCATGTTCTCGCATATTTGGCATTTCCTAGTAATGTAGTGAGCAAAAGTTAATATTCTCTCTCTGATTATGCCTTTTTCCTGAAGCAACCGCCCTATCTGTTGGGCCTTGGCCTCCAAAGTCTGCTAATTTTGTTCCCGGAGCTATTGTAGGTCCATTTCTAATTGTGCCAATGTTGTGTAGTAGTGCTCTCTTTCAATCTTGAATTATTTTGCCTGTTTGATCATTCTGTTTTCTGCGGCGATAACCATTTTCTTTAATCCTGTGACCTCATAATCGTATTCTTCTCCCAACTGATTAACCATGCGGGCTCGTTCTTCCGTGTTTTTAGACAATTTTTTTCGAACTCTGGCTAATTCACTTTCCTCTTTGTTGAGGTCAAAATTGTAGTCATCCACTTTTTGCCTTGGGTTTTCTATAAGTTTTGCATCTTTGGCACTCCTGATAGGATTTTTGGCCGCTATTTTCATCTTTTGGATTTGGGCTCGTAAGGCTTCATTCTCCTTGGCCAATTTCTTTTTCTCACCCTCGTCAGCCGCAACTTGCACGCTATTTCCACACTTAAGGTCTTGGACCTGCTTTTCCAATTCTCCTATTTTTGCTCTGTATTCATTTTTGTTGGCTAACTAGGCCCACTGTTCTTGCGATGATTCGGCAAACTCCTGGATGTGAGGCCTTTTAGCTGGCCTCTTGTGCTCATATTATCTCCTATACCAAGCAAGGTATCCTGGCGATACTTTGCCTTTGGCCCGATCCTGCACGCAAGTATCCAATTTTAGGTATTGACATTCGTTCCAGATCTAGCGGACTCTTGCTTCTGGAAACTGTCTGTCAGGGCTAATCTCAACTACCTGAGCACTAAGATCGCTGTCTTTTGGCACTATTTGGCACCTCCCGAGTTGCCTTAAAACCTGATATGGGGCATAAGACATAATGCTCTTAAGACCTATTAGGAGGAAGTGTGGCCTTGCTGCTGGCATATATATGATTTCATCAATAGGCAACCATCCAAGCATCCACTCTATTTGACTGGCGGTGAGGGACCATAAATATGTCGTCCAACCCGTGAATCCTTCAGGCAAATTGACCCCTTTAATCCTCACATAAAACACTTCTATGTATGTTTTCTCTGGAGACCCATAGCTTAAGAAATGAGGACGATGGCACAGGTGCTCGTTCATCCACATTTGAAGGAGTAGATTGCACCCCTCGAAGAAGTTTCCCCCGGCTTCATAGGTTGTAAGAGTGCGGAAGATTTCGGCTAATATCATATGTGCAAGAGTGCTTTTGGCTTGAGACATTAGAGTGCTGACGACCCCGGCTATATTTATATCAATGTTTCCGTCTTTCCTTGGAAATACCACTAGCCTTAGAAAAACCACCATAAAAGCAAAACGTCTATGCTCCTCCCATTTTTGGCGGTTTCCATTACAACATATCTTGCTTTCCGGGTTATTGAACCCCCCGATGTGGCCATATCTATGGTATATGAAGTGTGAGCTGCAAAAGACATTTGCTAGATCTGTGTTGTGAACCAACCTGCATATCTTTAGAGAGTCTAAAAATCTGTGCACGGCTACAGTTCTCGGGGCAAGTAAGTACTTGTCCCTTAAAGGAACCTCATCTTTTCTAATGTAGCCGGCTATTTCTTCTAGTGTCGGGGTAAGCTCAAAGTCTGAGAAATGGAACACATTGTGTGTCGGGTCCCAATATGTGACCAAAGCTCTGATGATGTCTCCCCGAGGCGCAATATATAATAAACCGGTAAGCCCTTTCAAATATTTGTTGACCTCGCTCTGTCCTTCATTGCCCAGATCGTTCCACCATAGACGCAACTCCAAAAAGATTTTATTCATGATTGAGAAAGGTTAATTTTGAATCGTGCTCATCCTACACATTTATAAAGGTGTTTTAATCACTTAGTTTGACCTAAAGGAAAAATGACACCCTTCTTTTCATTCAAATTTCTAATTTCAAAAATAAAACCGATTTTGCAGATACGACCTTTCAGCACTTCGGGAGAATATTTTAAGACTGTGTCCGCTACGAGTGAACCAAACCAATGATTCAACACATATAAAAGCATATAGACATTCTTAAGCAAGAAATAGCTGTCATGCTAATCAGAAGAGTCTAGCATAGAAAAGTTTAGAGTCATAAACAAAGAGGTCCAAATCCAGTTCATAAACTCAAAATGAGTCTGAGAGAGTCAAGGGTTCAAAGTAGAACCCTAATCCAAACACCAGATAAACCTCATCAAAACCCCTAAATTCTATGGTTTTAAAGTCGAATAAGATATAGAGACGAGAGTCCAAGTAGTTGAAACAGGCTCAGAGATCTCTTTCAAAGATATAAAATAGCAGGTTCAAAGCAAATAGAATGCGGAAACTGATTGGAAGCATAGTGAGGATAGAAGGAACAAGTCTTAAGATAAGTTTGGAACTTAAACAAGTTCAGAAGAGAAAAGAGGTAGTATAATACTTAAGAAAATAGTAGAAGAACATGTTTAAACAGAACTCAAACAAGGTCCAGAAGAAGGAAAATTAAAGAACTAACAATCCTAATAGAAAATACATTTGAGGAACATAGGGGTATCGGAAAAGCCTAGCAAAAAGAACACATAAGATAAACATGTGAAAGCGTGATACAACAACACTGTAGAAGAATGACCGGAGCAAAGTAGAAGGACATGCATGGTAAAGGAAAACATAAGAACACGGGAGAAGAACATGCGAGGTAGAAAAAGAAACATAAGAACATAGCAGAGACAGATACACACAAAGAAAAAAGCTGAAGAGTCAGAAAATTTTTTGTAACTTTTCAGAAACCCTAAATCGAAAACAAACGGCTTTGAAAAGAAAATTTAGGGAAAATACTTTAAAAGTCGAGTAGAACATAGATCTTAAGAAAATAAATAGATAAAAACCTCGAACAGCATAGGGTTTCAGAGAAAAACTAGAAATGAGAAAGGCTTGGAAGAAAAATCAGATCTTGAGTCGAAGAGGTTAGGAATCAGGCTTCTCGACCAGGATACGCCGGAGCAAGGCCGGCAATGGCCGTGAAAACTCAAGCTGGAACAGGTCTGGATGAAGATCTTCAAAGTCTGGCCTTGATTCTTCAAATATCGAGCACACAGGAGTAATAGGGAGTGAGTATAAGGTTACCATGGCCGGAGGAGCCATGATTTCCGGTGAGCTTGAGGTAGGAGATGGTGAGAGAGGCTAGGGTTTCGAGAGAGTTCAAGCGAGTTTTAGAGGAAAGGGATTTCACAGGCGGTGGACCAAATGAAAATGATGCTATTAGGGTATGGTTGGGGAATTAAAAAGGAAAGGGGTAATCGTGGTCGTTGATCAAAAGGGTCAACAGCCTGGATTAAAAGTAAATCGGGCGGGTTGGATAAATGGGTTAAGGGGTTTGGTTAAATTAGAATTTGGGCAGGCCCGTTTAAAAATTGAAATTGGGTTGATTGGGGGGGTTAATTTGGGCTAGAATTGAAATGAAATGTGGCTAGTATTTAAATAGCCAGTTTTTCCCATTTTCTTTTATAAAAATAGTAAAAATGACTTTAAAAGCAATTTAAAAGTACCGAACCAATTAATAATACATAAATATTAATTAAAAAACTGAAACCAATTTTACAATTATAGAAATGCTATTAATCTTAAAATAGGCTAAAATTGCAATTGTATGCAATTTGGCTTTAAAAATACCAGATAAATTTGTAAAAATATACAAAAATCACCTTAACTATATTTTGGTATAAATATGAGAATAAAATAAATTATTCACCAAAATTTGATAGCTTTAGGAATAATTACTTATTTTTGTACTGCTAAAATAGACAATATATTGACTTGAAAATCTTTAAACAATTAGGAAAAAAAAATCGAAATACTTGGGCATGCTTATATTTGCATGTATATGCTATTTTGAAAGTATTTTGTATATAAAAAATACATAGGGACAAATTGGGTATCAACAACTGCACTTTTTTACCCGGGAAGGATGAAAGAGTTGTCGGGTAAAGATATGACTGCCAATTTTGAGCGGACGAAATGATTTGAAGAATTTTGACCGAGCTTTGGTTCCTGAGCCACCTACATATCCTTGGTTTTATAGGAATCAGGCCGCATGTAGTTCAGGATACGTTGGTGGAAAATGCCGATGGAGATTTTTCAAGAACGAATGAGATATTCGGATTGGGGTAGCGGCTATGAGTTCAGCAGGGCTACGAAAACTGGAGGGGGATCTCTCCTGCTGAGACGGTTGTTGCTAGATGGTTTTCTTGCAAATAAACAATACAAGCGCATATATTGTGCATAAATTTAAACATGATGCAAGTTCTCATCGGACCATGAATGTCGTCTTTAGACGCTTAGGATGATGTCCTCAGACCATGATGTCCTGGGCCATGAAACATATAATAAAGGATTCGCAGGCTATGAAATGATGTCCTTGGGCTATGATAATGATACCTCCAAACCATGATACCTTTGAATAATGTTATGCAGAGATAAAAGTGGGATCCTCAGGCCATGGCATGGCGTTCTCAGGCTATGAAAATGTTGCCTATGAACAATGATGCCTTTGGACAATTTGGCGATCTTTCAGCCCATGAAAATGCAAAATTTGGCGATCTTTCAGCCTATGAGAGCATAAATAAAAATGGCGATACTCCATTGATGCAGGATTTAAATGAAGTGGCGATATTTCAGCCGATGCTAGATTTAAATGAAATGGCGCTATTTCAGCCATGCAAAGTGTAAATAAAAATGGCGATCTTTCAGCCGATGCGTGATTTTAAATGAAGTGGCGATATTTCGGCCATGCAAGATAAAATGGCTATCTTTCAGCCGATGTATGCAGAAAATGTGAATAAAATGGCAATCTTTCAGCCGATGCAAGATTTAAATGAAGTGGCGCTATTTCAGCCATGCAAAGTTTAAATAAAAATGGCGATCTTTCAGCCGATGCAGGATCTAAATGATGTGGTTATATTTCAGCCATGTAAATGGATATAGAGCTTAGTATCGGAAGGTAGAATAGTAGCCTTATGCAATAATGGAGATGGAGCTTAGTCTCGGAAGGCAAAATAGTAGCGTTATGCAATGTAGAGAAATGTAAATGGAGGTAGAGCTTAGACTCAGAAGGTAAAATAGTAGGCTTATGCAATAGTGGAGACAGAGCTTAGTCTCGGAAGGCAGAATAGTAGTCTTATGCAATGTAGAGAAATGTAAATAGAGGTAGAGCCTAACCTTGGAAGGCAAAATAGTAGCCTTATGCAATAATGGAGACAGAGCTTAGTCTCAGAAAATAGAATAGCAGCCTTATGCAATGCAGAAAAATGCAAATGGAGGTCTAAAATTGGAAGGAAGAATAGTAGCCTTATGCAATGCAAAAAAATGCAAATGGAGGTTTAACCTCGGAAGGCAGAATAGTAGCCTTATGCAGAAGATGAGAGATAAATAGTAAGAAAATATTCTTAGCTGATAGTGGATAGCTGGTTACTGATTATGGCTGCTGGGGATATTGTATGTGGATAGCGGTTGTGAAGTGATAATTCCGAGAGTTGTATTCCTAAAAAGTATGAGTGTACAAATGTATTCGATGCTTTGTGACTTGGGTGCCTGTATCCAAAGAAAATTCATGAATTTTGTAAATGAGAAAGGTTAGTTCGTGTTCCTGCTGACTTCGCTTGACCGGCTCGTCTCTGTTTTAGTGATACTGTAGGTACCCTTGGGGTAGCATTGTTAAACAAAGCAATATCTATAATAAGCATGCATGAGTTTGTTAAAGATAAGACATATGTATATATTTAAGAAATAGCTTTTAGATGAACCAACGACCATGACGTGGTTCACGACATTGTGACCTTTCTTGCTAAGGAATTTTGAGGGTCGTCCTAAAAATTCTGTCCCAGTTTAGTGGGTCAATGCTTCTTACGGCTACTTGCGATGATCAGCTGAAGTTACTTCCGAATTTTGAGGGTCCTCCTCAAAATACTGCCCCAGTTTCCAATTGCAGGGGAAATGAAAATTTTATTGAATTGTGACTGAACCCATAAGGCTGCCTACGTATCCCCTCTTGAACGGCAATGAGGTCAGACGTAGTTCAAATTACATAGTGGTATCATAAATGGTTACACATAGTATCGCTTCACTGCATCTGAGTTGATTAGTTTTAGCAAAACTTCTCCGTCTATTTCTGCGAGTATAAGGGCTCCTCTTATTAGAACCTGGTGAACCATGTATGGGCCTTGCCAGTTAGGAGAGAAATTTCCATTGGCTTCATCTTGATGTGGAAAAATCTTCTTTAACACGAGCTGCCCCTGGTGTGAACCGTCTTGGTCTGGCTCTCTTGTTGAAGGCTCTGGACATTCTGTTCTGATAAAGTTGACCATGGAAAACTGCATTCATTCTTTTTCCATCTATAATAGCTAACTGCTCGTAACGACTTTTTACCTATTCTGCATCATCGATCTCTGCTTCCTATATGATGCGTAGGGAGGGAATTTCTACCTCAGCGTGAATGACCGCTTCTGTACCATAAACCAACATATAGGGAGTTTTACCAGTTGATGTGCGGACTGTTGTGCGATACCATAACAAAGCAAATGATATCTTCTCATGCCACTGCTTATGCTTTTCTACCATCTTTTTCAGTATCTTCTTGATGTTCTTGTTGGCGGCTTCTACAGATCCATTCATTTAAGGCCTGTAAGCTGTGGAATTCTTGTGTTTGATCTTGAAGGTTTCACACATAGCTTTCATCAAATCACTGTTGAGGTTGGAGCCATTGTCAGTAATGATTGATTTTGGAATCCCGAATCGACAAACAATACGATCACGGACAAAGTCTGCCATGACTTTCTTGGTTACTGCTTTGTAAGATGTTTCTTCAACCCATTTGGTAAAATATTCGATTGCTACTAAGATAAACATGTGCTTGTTTGATGAGGCAGATTCGATTGGTCTGATAACATCCATTCCCCATGCGGCGAACGTCCATGGCGAGGTTGTTGCATTAAGCTTATTTGGAGGTACGTTTATCATGTCTGCATGGATCTGACAGCGGTGGCACTTTCGAACATACTAGACGCAGTCCGTCTCCATAGTCATCCAAAAGTAATCTGCCTGGAGTATCTTCTTATATAAGACAAAACCGTTCATATGTGGACCACAGGTCCCATCATGAACTTCCTCTAGCAGTTTGGATGCTTCCTTTGCATCCACACACCTTAGCAAACCCAAATCTGGAGTTCTCTTATAAAGGATTCCCCAGCTGTGGAAGAAATTGTTGGACAATCTTCGAAGTGTGTGTTTCTGAGTTGAGTTTGCAAGCTCTGGATATTCTCCTTTGGCTACGTATTCCTTGATGTCGTGAAACAAAGGCTTTCCATTCGCTTCTTCTTCGACATGAGCACAATAAGTTGGCTGATCATGAATCTTTACTGGAATAAGGTCTATGAAGTTCTTATCCAGATGCCGAATCATATAGGATAGGGTAAATACATCGGCAAACTCATTCTGGACTTTGGGGACATGCCGGAATTCTATCTTTGTGAAACTCTTCCTCAACTCCTGTACATGATGCAAATATGGGAGTATCTTGGAGTTCTTGGTCGCCCATTCTTTTCATACCTGATGTATAAGCAAATCCAAATCTCCAATCACTAGCAACTCTTGGACGTTCATGTCAATGGCTATCTTGAGCCTTAAGATGCAAGCTTCGTATTCGGCCATATTGTTGGTGCATGGGAACCTGAGCTTGTCGGATACCGGATAATGCTGGCCGGTTTCTGAT
Organism: Nicotiana glauca; assembly: GCA_026770625.1. Lineage (NCBI taxonomy): Eukaryota > Viridiplantae > Streptophyta > Magnoliopsida > Solanales > Solanaceae > Nicotiana > Nicotiana glauca. The sequence goes on along the minus strand of MU771860.1, from coordinate 117,508 downwards.
ACTATGACTGCCCCTATGCCAACTCTTTTGAAATTTACTGCTCCATCAAAAAACATCCTCCAATCGTCATAGGACTCTGCAATGTCTTCTCCTATGAATGATACCTCTTTATCCGAAAAATACATCTTTAGGGGCTCGTATTATCCATCTACAGGGTTTTCAGCAAGGTGATCCGCTAGTGCCTATCCTTTGATTGATTTCTGAGTCACGTAGACAATGTCGAATTCACTCAGCAGGATCTGGCACTTAGCTAGCTTGCCGGTGGGCATGTGCTTCTGTACGATGTACTTCAATAGGTCCATTCTTGATATAAGATACGTGGTGTAAGCATAGAAATAGTGCCTCAACTTCTGAGCTACCCACGTCAAAGAACAATAAGCGCATTCCAATGGAGAATACCGGGCCTCGTACGGGGAGAACTTCTTGCTGAGATAATAGATGGCCTGCTCTTTTCTCCCCATTTCATCATGCTGCCCCAGAATACAACCAAATGCTTCATCTAATACTGCAAGGTAGAGTAGTACCCAGTTTGGGCAAAACCAAAACTGGCGGTGTTGACACGTACTCCTTGATTATGTCGAAAGCTTTTTGGAAGTCATCAGTCCATTAGTTAGGAGCACCCTTATTTAGCATCTTGAAGATTGGCTCACAGATGACAGTAGATTGTGCTATGAACCAGCTGATGTAGTTATCTCTCCCCGAGAAACTCATTACCTCCTTCTTGTTCTTTGGCGGTGGCAATTCTTGAATAGCTTTGACCTTTTATGGATCCAATTCTATCCCTCAGCAACTCACAATGAACCCGAGCAATTTTCCCGCTGGAACCCCGAATGCATATTTTGCAGGTTTCAATTTCAGGTTGTACCTTCTTAGTCTATTGAAGAATTTCTTCAAATATTCCATGTGATCAGCGGATTTCTTTGATTTGATGAAGACATCATCTACATACACATCGATCTCCTTGTGTATCATGCCATGAAAAATGGTAGTCATGGCCCTCATGTAGGTGGCCCCTGCATTCTTTAACCCAAACGGCATCATCTTGTAGCATTACATCCCTTACGGCATAATGAAAGTTGTTTTCTCAGCATCTTCTTCATTCATCCATATCTGATGGTACCCAGTGAAACAATCAACGAATGACTACAGCTCGTGCTTGGCGCAGTTGTCAATCAAGATATGTATATTCGGCACGGGGAAGTTATATTTTTGACTAGCCCGGTTTTGATCCCAGTAGTCGATGCAGATTCTGAACTTCCCATCCTTCTTCGGTACTGTCATGATCTTGTCTAACCATGTTGGATACTCTACTACCCTAAGAACCTTAGCTTTGACCTACTTAGTGACTTCTTCCTTGATTTTCAAACTCATGTCTGGCTTGAACTTTTTGGGTTATGTTTTACTGGGGGACATGCCGGATCAATCGGTAATTTGAGAGCCACAATGGATGTGCTTAGGCCAGTCATGTCATCATATGACAATGCGAATATGTCCTCATATTCCCTTAGAAATTCCATGTACTCTTCCTTTTCAGACGGTGACAAATGAATACTGATTCGTTTTTCTTTGATGTTTTCCGCATCTCCCAGATTGACGATCTCAGTCTTGTCCAGGTTGGACTTAGGTCTGTTCTCAAAATTCTCAACTTCTTTAACAATTTCTTCTGGTATATCATCTTTTTCTGAGTCTACGTCTATTTGTTGCATTGTCTCGTTGTACGTCACAGTCGTTGGTTCATCAAGATAAATAATAGTAATGTTGTTTGAGTAATGAAATGAGAGAAAATGATAAGAGTGAGATTTGTAAGAAAATTAAAATACTTTAATAAATTCCATAACTGTTTTGAACATTGGAGCTCTTTTTTGCAAAAAAATAAAAATGTGAAAGGAAAATAAACTAGTAAAACAAAATAGTAAGTGGTCTTTTGTTCAGCCTTGCTATCCCGAGGCACGCCGGGTGGTGACGTCCAAAGCCGCTACTAAAAAGTAATAGATACGGTCGCATGCAATATAATTTACCCAACTATGAGTCGGGGTCGAATCCCATAGAGAACAATGTGTAGGCGATTAGGCATGTAAGAAAATTATCGCTTATCGTGCAATGCCAAACACTAAGAATTTTTTTTTGAAAAGTGTTTATACCTAAATGCGGAAATGTAAACTAACCTAGAAATCAAGTAAAATGATCAATGGCTAGGAGTATGGTTGCATCGGGAATTACACTCGAGTAACGATCCAATGTATTTCACGATTTTACAAATATGAGTGAGTTTATGTTAATTAGCCACGGATAATAATTCTTAATTAGCTTCTTCTAAAGACTAACAAGACTTTCTAATTGAATATCTCTAAAACAATTAGAAGATTAAGCACACCCGGAATGGCTACAAGTAGTTCAATCCTATCCCTAGGTAGAATCTATAAAATGAAGGTTAACGCCTCAAGTTCTTGTTAATTAATCTTTCCCAACCCCAAATTATAATTTCCAAAATTAATTCGGAGTTAATGGGCGAGTCCTAGGGTTAGCTAATCCCTTTGGAAATATTAAAGAACAAGAATAATTAAAGTAACAATAATTCACTTTATAAATAAATAAAAATCATTCAATACATAAGCACAACAAGATATTTAATCCACACTTTAAATATGAATACTTCCATAAACCAGGTTCAAGTGTTGGAAATAAATACTACACACTTAAATATTCAATACAAAGCAAGGAAATGAAGAAATAAACATAAATGGGTAAGAAAATCTTAACCACAAGCTTCAATCTTCAAGACCAAAGTGTGTGTGCAAGAACCCTAGCTTCCAACTTGTTCTCTCTAGTCTTTGAGGACTGAAAATAAGCCAAAGATTTTCAAAAATATCTGTTTGGACGAGTATAATACGGTTTTGGGGTTGAGAAAATATAAAATGTCTAATTTGCCCAGTTCTGATGCTCGACTTCCGCACCTGCAGAAGAATCATCGCAGGTGTGGCTCCGCATAAGAGGAACGCTCATCGCAGAAGCGGAGTTGGTCAATTATGTTGTCACCGAAGATGCGGTTCTTTCTTCGCAGAAGCGTGATAGCTTCTGCGCCTTTATCTCCGCAGAAGCAAAAATCCCAATCCAGGATTACACCGCAGAAGTGGGGTCGCTTTTGCGACCAAACTTCCGCAGAAGCGGAATCACTGGAAGTTTTGCATGATTTCACTCTCTTTTGCTCAATTCCACTTCAACTCAATCCCATACACTTCGTAGTATCATTTACCTAAAAATCTAACAACAACCTCATTTTATAATTAAAAGGACATAAAAAGCTAAGGAAAAGAGGCTAGATTGAGTGGTAAAATCACCACTCATCAATACCCCCAACTTAAAGCTTTTGCTTGTCCTCAAGCAAATTAAAATCAATACTTCAATGAGGATTTACCATTTAAAGAACAAGTGGTATTGCTATTATTTACATATCACATTCTCCAATTTAAGCATCATACTTATGGATTTGGTTGGTACTAACAATTAGGCTCAAGTATGTGTATCTTTCCCGAATGGCTCCCTCATAAAGAAAAACATCTTCAAGAATGTGCACGGGAGTTTCAAAATAATCAAGTGATAAAAATAAGCCTCAATAAGTGACTCAAAAGCACTAGTCCACTACATATGCTTACTTTACTCAATTTCACCAATATTTCCTAATTCATGTGCCCTCACAAGAAAGGAACTCCCAAAATTACTATATTTACAATACAACATAAGGGACAAATTTACAAAAACACTCACTCTCACAAAGAAGTTCAAGTGCTACAACATCTCATACCATAAGCTTGCCCTTATTTTAATTCATCGCTTATTCGAGAATGTTCGGTTGGAGGTCCCATAAGGACTTTTTAAGCTTGTAATGTAGGTTT
>MU771860.1:41218-113543 GCA_026770625.1 Nicotiana glauca | reverse complement strand
TTCAAGTGTTACAACATCTCATACCATAAGCTTGCCCTTATTTTAATTCATCGCTTATTCGAGAATGTTCGGTTGGAGGTCCCATAAGGACTTTTTAAGCTTGTAATGTAGGTTTAGGGAAGGGTCGGATAAGCATTTGGATACAAGTGACTTCACCCTCCTTGAACACTACTCACAATTTTTCATTCTTTTGCACTTTGGTTCTTTTCAAACCCCCATAGCCTCATTTGCATCTAGTTTCCAATATAGAACCACTTTACATACCTCTCCTAATTTTATTCAAGGCTCCATAATTTATATATATACATATACCTCTATTTTCTCTTTATTTTTTTATTTTTTTTATATATATATTTTTTTTTCTTTTGGAGCTTGAATAAATTAATACAAATACTTTGAGGCATGTGGTCTTAGACTCAATGTACAACCTTACCAATCTCCACTTTGACACCACCCCCAACTTAGGCTGTTAGCCTCATTCTGAATGTTCAAGGAGGGACGGGTTCAAAAGAGGAAATTATTTTACAACAGGGGAAAGGTTTGTAATGAGTTGACCAAAGAAAAAGGTTTAAAGGCTCAAAATGGGTACTAGTGATATATTATTTATACAAAGGTAGGCTTGAAAGTCTAAAGAGGTTTTACAAATAAAACAAAGAATGCCTAAGATCATTCCTCCAACCAAACATACTATCATTAGCATTGAAAAACCAACCGGGGAAGTTCTAGATGATAAAAGTAAACACAAGATTTATTTCAACAAACACTAACACACATGGCACATGAATTAAACAAGACGGATCAGTTTTATTTTCGAATAATGGCATTTAGAGCAATATTCGAATTAGTAGGCAAAAGAGTCACTAACATAGCCAAAAATTTAACACAAGAATTATTTCGGAGGGGTATTCTTAATTCACCATTTACATACAAGAGACTAATTTTATTAGTACCAAATAATCCAAAAGCCTCATCCTAGAAAAATAAGACTAATTCCCTTAAGAAAGTTGTCACGCCATCTATCATGGGGAAAAGTCACCCGGTTCACTTCAAAAATGTTCCTTGGGAAAGAACCGTGGCATGAAGAAAACCCAAGGAAATATTACTAAAGGAAATAAAAATTAAAAGAAAACAAAACTACTAAAAGGGATACTAAAGTAAAAGAAACTAAAACTAATAACAATTAGCTACAACAAAGAAAAAGAAAATAAATAACAGAAGAAAAAAAAACACGACTAATCAAACAAATCTCGGCAAGAGCACCTGCTATATACAATACCCCGGCAACGGCGCCAATTTTGGTGACGCCAAATCCACTACAAAAAATTAATAGACACGTCGCATGAAATATAATTTACCCAACTATGAGTCGGGGTCAAATCCCACAGAGAACAATATGTAGGCGATTAGGCATGTAAGAAAATTATCGCTTATCGCGCAATTCCAAACACTAAGAATTTTGGTTTGAAAAGTATTTATACATAAATGCGGAAATATAAACTAACCTAGAAATTAAGTAAAATGATCAATGGCTACGATTATGGTTGCATCGGGAATTACACTCGAGTAACGATCCAATGTATTTCACGATTTTACAAATATGAGTGACTTTATGTTAATTAGCCACAGATAATAATTCTTAATTAGCTTCTTCCGAAGACTAGCAAGACTTCCTAATTGAATTATCCCTAAAACAATTAGAATATTAAGCACACCCGGAATGGCTACAAGTAGTTCAATCCTATCCCTAGGTAGAACCTATAAAATGAGGGTTAACGCCTCAAGTTCTTGTTAATTAGTCTTTCCCAACCCCAAATTATCTTTTCCAAAATCAATTCGGAGTTAATGGGTGAGTCCTAGGTTTAGCTAATCCCTTTGGAAATATTAAAGAACAAGAATAATTGAAGTAACAATAACTCACTTCATAAATAAATAAAAATCATTCAATACATAAGCACAACAAGGTATTTAATCCACACTTTAAATATGAATACTTCCATAAACAAGGTTCAAGTGTTGTAAATAAATACTACACACTTAAATATTCAATACAAAGCAAGGACATGAAGAAATAAACACAAATGGGTAAAAAAATATTAACCACAAGCTTCAATCTTCAAGACCAAAGTGTGTGTGTAAGAACCCTAGCTTCCCACTTGTTCTCTCTAGTCTATGAGGACTGAAAATAAGCCAAACATTTTCAAAAATATCTGTTTGGACGAGCATAAAATGGTTTTGGGGTTGAGAAAATATGAAATGTCTAATTTGCCCAGTTCTGATGCTCGACTTCCGCACATGCGGAAGAATCATTGCAGGTGCGGCTCCGCTTAAGCGGAACGCTCATCGAAGAAGCGGATTTGGTCAATTTTGTTGTCACCGCAGATGCGGTTCTTTCTTCACAGAAGAGTGATCACTTCTGCGCCTTTATCTCCACAAAAGCAAAAATCCCAATCCAGGTTTACACCGTAAAAGCGGGGTCGCTTTTGCGACCAAATTTCCGCAGAAGCGGAATCACTGGAAGTTTTTGCATGATTTCACTCTCGTTTGCTCAATTCCACTTCAATTCAATCCCAAACACTTCGTAGCATCATTTACCTGAAAATATAACAACAACCACCATAAACAACCTCTTTTTTTTAATTAAAAGGATTTAAAAGCTAAGGAAAAAAGGCTAGATTGAGTGGTAAAGTCACCATTCACCATCGGGCTCTGGTGGTTCTGACGGTCTAATTGTTTAGGCATTCTCCTCCGTTTACAACCTGTATAGAATGGCCTTCCTCCCCCTCCTCCTCAAAAATGACACAACAGTCCATATTTACTAACGCTTCCTCTTCTTCTGACCCGTAGATGTTTTCGGCCGGTTGGAAAGTCTGCTCCAGACGGGGTATTGGCTGCTCCAATGGATAGTAAGGGCCGCGCCAGGGTGGCGACCAGTCCTTGAATTCTTCCCAGGTATACTCATACCCCAGTACGAAGGTGGTGCCATGCTTCTTAATCTTGATAGGCTTAGCGATTCCATGGATACTCTTTCCAAGTCCATTGCCAGGTTCATACCCGCTCCAATTCAGTATGCTCTCAATTTTATTGTCCCGCCATTTGTTTTTATCGATGGCGTTGACTCGCTCGATGTGGTGGTAAGTTTCCCCACCTATTCTTCTTCCTTCTCCAATTTCTTGAATGGTCTGGCAGCTATATAGGGTTGCTACCGTCACCATAAATGATAACCTCTTGGTGATTCTACTCAAATTTCACTGCCTGATGTAGTGTTGACGCCACGGCCCCGGTGGCATGAATCTATGGTCATCCTAATAGTAGATTGTCAGATGTCGGCACGTCTATTACTTGAAAATCAACATCAAACCAAGTGTGCCCCATTTGCAAACGTAGGCTAATCTCCCCAATAGTGGACCTTTGGGATCCGTCGAAAGCTTTGATGTTGATGGACCCGTCCTCGATTTAGTGCAACCCTTTTCCCAATGTTCTGAGTGTTACTGGATAATAAATATTGAGACTGGACCCTCCATCGACCAGGATCAGGGTGATAAAATAATCTTCGCACTGTACAGTGATGTGTAATGCCTTGTTATAACTCAATCCTTCCGGCGGTAGCTCATCCTCGTGGAAGGTAATTTCGTGACTTTCCAATACTTGACCCACCGTGTTTTCCATTTCTCCTCCAGTGATGTTGTTGGGTACATATGCCTCACTCAGCACCTTCAACATCAGACCTTTGTAGCAAAGCCAAGATAGAGATCAGTGTCGGTGTTCTGCTCAGCTGGTCAATGACCGAGTATTCCTTGGCTTGTATCTTTCTCCAGAGATCACCAGGTCTAGTTTTAATGATGGCTTGTCGACCAAAGGTCTTCTTACTTGACTTAGCCAAGTGTTCTGGAGTATAAACCCTGCAGGTTCTTCTCATACCTTGCGCTGCAACTATTTCTCCGAACTTGGCTTTTCCCTTCCTTCTTGCCTCGGCTGTGTAGTCCCATGGTATAGATTTTGTGTGGAATGGTGTTACGGCTGTCATTGCTACTGGAATAGGCACCCTTGTTTTGGAAGGTAATACAGTGACTTCAAAGGGCTCATGCGCCTTTGGGGACCCAAACTCAACCTCGATCGGTGTTGACATCTTTGCAGAGGCTGGTACTTCAAACTCAAGCGGTATGGACATGTTCACCTTAGCATCTTCAAAAGGCTGAATTTTGACTACAATCGGATTAAGAGTGATCGCTGGTTTCTTTGGATCATCACCTTCCATGATCAAACCGATTGATCCTTTGGGATCCCAATCATCTTCTATTCAAATCATATGAACACCTTTATCTTTATTGTCTGGTAGAGGGTTGTTGCGGACATTCGGAGCAGGCTCCTTTTCCACGATGATCTTGTTGTCTATCAAAGCATGGATCTAGTCTTTCAGGGAGCGGCATTCATCAATAGTATGCCCCTTCATACCAGAATGGTATGCACAGGTTTGGTTTGGGTTGACCCATTGGGAGGGGTTTTCAGGGGTTATGGCAGGGATAGGGGTGACATAACCAGCAGCTTTGAGTCTTTCATAAACCTGGTCGATTGGCTCGGCAATGGCAGTGTATTGTTTTGGAGGTCTGCGGTCGAAATTTGTTCAAGGTTTAGCAAAGTTTTGTCGAGTGGGAGGTGATTGATAGTGGGTTGGCTGAGGGTTGTAGGCTTGGTAGACGTGTGCAGGCTAGGAATATCTGGGTGAAGCAGGTTGGTAGGTAGGAGGTGGAGGCGATTAATAGGTAGGTGGCAGAGCTTGGTAAGAGGGTGCGGGTGTTTGGAAATTTTGAGTAGGCTGATATGTAAGTGGAGATATCGGGTAGGTTTGGTATTTTACTGGTGATTTGGTTCTCTGTGCAACCGTTACGGCACTTACGTCCCTCTTTTTGGATGTACCATCGGACTGCAGAGCCATGTTAGTTGTTGCAAAACTTCAAAGTTAGTGACCATACCACTTTTGATACCTTCTTCAATCCTTTCTCCTAGCTTGATGATGTAAGAAAATTTATGGTTCTTGATCAGGATCAGTCTTTCGTAGTATTGCGGATCCTGAGCCCAGGCGAAAAACTTGTTCATATGTTCTTCCCCTAAAGCAGGTCGAACCTTAGCAGCCTCTGATTTCCAATGAGTGGCATACTTGCAGAATGTTTCTGTGGGTTTCTTCTTTAGATTCTTAATATAAAACACATCCGGTGCATTTTCCATGTTGAGCCTGAACCTGTCCATGAAGTCGGATGCCATACTAACCTAGTTTGACCACTTCTTTGGGTCTTGGCTAATGTACCAAGACAGAGCATCTCCTTTTAGGCTCCTCATGAAAAGCTTCATGCGAATCTTCTCATCTTTTCCTACTCCAACCAGCTTGTCGCAGTATGTCCTCAAGTAAACCCTGGGATCCCATATACCATCAAATATTTCGAACTTTGGAGGTTTGTACCCCTCGGGCAGTTCGACATCGAGCTGTATGCATAAATATTCATAGTTTAGCCCCTAAATTCCTTTACTACCTTCAATGCCTTGGATCCTGGTGGTCAGCTTCTTAAGCTCTTTAGCCAAATTTCTGATGAGCGAGTCTTATCATCGAACTCAGGTATGTTTGAGATAGTTTGAGTAGGGTGCGGCACAGTTTCCACATAAATTGGGGTTGTTGTGAAAGTGGCCATTTGTGGATTTTAATGGTTTTGGGATGAGCAACAGAGTGTTGTTGGGAGTGTGGCAAGTATTGCAGTGGTGGCGAGGAGCGGGATGGTTTGGGACATTTTGTGGAGGTGTAGGATTCCGAGTGACTTCTGGAGCAGTAAAAGGAAAATGACAGAATTGACAAATTTCGGACTTGGTCAAGCTCTTCTTGGAACTTTAGTAACTTTTGTTCTATCTGAGAGGCATTCTCTCTACGAGTGATCTCTACCCGCTCAGTTGAGTTGTTTGAGTCTTCCATTCTTCTTTTGCTTTTGTGTTTGACGGGACTGGGAGAAGGAGTAGGTGGAGAGCCCCTGGATCTTGTAAAATATGCTGATGTTGCCAGAGTTCACGAACAAGCCTTTGGGGAGGGGAATAAACAAAATTAAAACAGAAGGTAACAAGTTAGTAAGGATTATAAAGAAAGATATTGCAATATTTAAACACATGGTGTAGGGAATGTAAAATGTGTCCTAAACATGGGGTACCTCATTGTGCCCGAGGTAGGCCTAGCGATAAGTAAATTTGGAGAACTTAGAATGCTAAGTGCCTCATTTTATTGATAAAAAAATAAGAGGAATCCAAAACGATACTAAATAACATGAAATAAAAAATGTCAGTAGTGGCCATAGGCCTCATTACATTTTCAAAGGAAAAGAAGACTCCTATCTATTTGGTCCCAGAAGGACCTTCCCCAGATTCAGCAGTGTTGGCTCCCTCGTACAGCTCTCCCAGCTCGCACAATCCTATCAGCAAGTAGGCCCTGGCCAAATGTCTGCCTTCATTTCCTTCAGCAACTCGGCAATCTTCGACCCTCTTCAGAAACTTCTTTTCCAGCTCCACTATGCCCCTCCAAATAGATCAGTCGTTTGTTGGCGCTGACAGCCATATCCTTCCATTCTCCAATTAGGTTTTGATTGGCTTCTTGTATTTCACGGTGCTCATTTTCACATTCTTGTATCCTCTTGCGCAATTGGTTGTACTTTACCTGTGCTTCAGCCTTCTCGTCGATGATCCTATGACCTCGAACATACCCAAGCTGACCTAAATCGTTGTGATTGTCTTCCATCCAGCCTAAATAATATGAGGTATAACCAGCATGGTAGCGATCTGGTTCGATGGTGTTTTTTCCTAAGACAATTTTGCAATGCCACATATGCTAAGCCTCGCACCTGTATGGGCTATCGTCATCCTATAAATCGGCTCGGAAGTGACTCATCTTGCCGACCCTTGGTATAACCTGCTTCCTACCTGCTTGTCTCATAACCCGGATAGGAACATATAGGTAGGTCCCTCTCAAACCGATCAGTATCAGAAATGGCGCATCCCTAGATCGGATGATGAATTCTTCAGTAGGGAACCACTCGAACATCCATTGCACTCGGTCCTCAGTAAGATTGTCGAAGAGTTCGACCCATTCTCTAGCATTCTCTGGTTGGGCAAACATGTTGGGCATGTAATTTGTTCGCTTTGGGTGATGAAATAAAATATGTTCGTCCCAGTCTCTACGATGGATTTCTTGTCGGTACTCACCCCTTTGGAGGTGTTCCATGAGCCATAGTTGGAGTAGAAAATTACAACCCTCGAAGTGTTTGGCTCCCTATTGACATCTTTTTAGGGCTCGGTATATTTCTGCAACTATCATTGGCACAAGGCTGAACGACTGTCCGTTATTTCCTTACATCAAGGTTTTGGTGACCATGGCTAGTCTGTTATTGATCCTAGCCTTCTTCATAGGAAATACTATCATCCCCAAGAAATAGAACATGAATACAAAGACCCTTCGATTGATGTGCCCCAATGAAGTAAGGGTGAACTCGTCCGGATAGGTACGGTAAGATTTGTTGTGGCCGTACCTTTCATACAAATGGTCAAATGGAATGTAAGACTTAACATGTCAAGTCAGGATTCTTCTTTAGACATATCATTTTAAGAAAACCCCCAGCCTTGCAATTTTCCGACATTAGCAAACATAGAGTTTCCTAAGGAATCGTAGCTATTCTTCCTATTTCCTCGAGCAAAGGTGTCATTTCTATGTCCCCAAAGCGGAATACCGATCTATCACAATCCCAAAATAGAGTAGCAACTTCAATAGTTTTGTTGTTGGGTTGAGTTTCTAGGAGGGAAGACATGTTTCCTAGATGCTTCCTGACAAGAGCTTGATCGCTGGAATGAGATTTCCCAACCATTTTAGCAATTTGGGGTGGATGTTGGTGACCATGCCTAATCTGGGAAGTTCGTGCCTCATTTTCTGCAAGACAAAAAGGTTAGTCCCTTAGCCCCACCATACTCGACTATTTAACATCAATAATTAGCATACCAAGCATTTAGTTCTCCAAATAAATGCACAGAACGTGATAAGGTCCGTTTGGGTTTTAGGGAAACCCAGTGTATTTTGGACAAGGCTATCTTAAAGAGTCATTATACGGACAACATAACTGACTTGGCTAGGTTTGACCATGACGCATGCATAATTTAAAGAGAAATGGTTTCTATGGGGTATTAGACAGGTACCCTTGAGCGGGAAACTCAAGAGGGAAAGGCACGGAATCATTGACTACACCGTTGATCGACGGGTTTTACCGCAAATACGTCTTTGCCAAATTTAGGGGGTAATGATATGAGAAGGGTGCAACCACTCATTATAAATGTTGCTATAGTATTTTTTTTTGGCACGAGTGGGATATGATGGTGAAAAAAATGCAATTAAAATAACTAACAAGTTTTCATGTACTTTCACATTCATAAAGTAACAGTTTCTCATAATTTACAACAATATTAAAAGAAAGTGGTAAAGGAGAACAATAAAAAGAAAGAAATAAAGAGCCAAGCCATTTTTGTAGTAGAGGAATGAATAAATATTTAAAGGCATTTAAACAAGTAAAGGCACATAAAGAAGCATAAAGTCACAAATAGCATGAAATTGGTAAAAGCCTTAAAGAAATCCCCAGTAGAATCGCCATGATGTCGATGCCCCCTTTTTCTCGCAAAATCGGGTTTATGACATTTGTGCGGACAACTCTTTTCCATTTGGGAATTGGGTTTACAATTTAGAAGAGTCGCCACCTAATCATTAAGTGCATTAGGACACTAAGAAGAAATTCAACTTAAAAGAAGAAGAAACGGAGATTGGGTAAGGGCTTGAAATTATCTCGAGGGGAAGGTGTTAGGCACCCCTCAAGATCCACTAGTGTGGTTCCCCGCCATTCTACAAATGTGACTTTAAATATAAACAACAAATAACAAACAAGACAGCTTTCACATAACGATTGCAACAAGGGAAGTATAAAAGTTAAAAGCATACCGAAATTTGGAAATACGCAATGTCATAACTAAAGGATATACAAATGCAGGAATAGGGGGTAAAATAACTGGTACAAATAATCAGACAAGGAGTAAAAGAGGCGGAGGTTTGGAAAAGAAACAGTGCTGGAAATCAAATAACTAAAAAAGAGATTTTTAAGTGACTGAAGGAAAAGAGGAGGTTTAAAGAACTGAAAGTCAATAGCTTTTAAAAAAATTCGAAAAAAGAAAAGGAAGTAAAAAATTGAAGAGGGAGGGGGTCCAGGTTTATAAATAACATAGATCGCCCCACACAACACCCGGTAACTATTTATATACGTGGTGTTATCGTGTGGTCATCATATCCATGTTTAACCTTACTCACCTCGTTGAGGTATTAAATCGCAGAGTGGCCTCGTTACTTATTGCATGCTATGACCCGTCCCAATCCTATCAGTCCCGGAGGCAGTTGGGACTACTAATCCTAAAAGGGAAGGGAGATTGGCTTTTCAGAGTTTTAAAAGGACAAAAGTCTAGTGCTACAAAAAAAAATACAAATAACAGTAAAAGGGGAAACACATAGCCATTAAAGGCTCAAATAGGCCGCCTCATTCAAATCAGCAAATTGTTTAGCATGACTTACAGGTACTGGTTAGGTCTTTAATTAAACTTAAACGTTAAGGGGTGGCTGATTGATCACAGATTCTCAAATAAGAAGTCCAAATTAGGCCTTCTTACTGGTCGTAATTGTTAAAGACTGGTATAGTTAATTGACTACCTAATAGTTTGTCTAGGTAAGACATATAGGCATGATATCTAACAAGGTAAAGTATACTGACTTGCGGAGGAATCAGATTTAAACGGTTAATCTTATAGGCATGAATTCTAAGCGTTACTGATTAAAACAGTTACGTAAATATAAGAATCCTAAAAGCATGGTGTATAGGATGCAATTGATTATTCGTTAACCTATAAACTGTTGCCTAATGACATACGCATATACAGAAGTGCAGAAAATTATAGGCATGAATTCTATATGCGGAAATGCAGAAACATATAGTCATGGTCTCTTATGTAGAAATGCAGAAACTTATAGACATGATTTCTAATGAAATGCATAACTCATAGGCAGGATTTCTAATGCAGTAATGAGATAGCTTATAGGCAGGATTTCTATATGCATATACATAAAAATAGAGACAGGCTTTCTAATGCAGTACTGAAACATCTTATAGACAGAATTTCTATATGCAGATACATAAACGAAAAGGTTGTGATTGCAGAAGTAAATACCTAAAACATGATATCTACCCATATGCATAACATGAGTGACCCACCCTTTTTTTACTATACATCCCCTTAGTTATTACAAGATTATTACAACCAGAATGAATCTAGAAAAAGATAAAATTACATCAGAAATTAAAGATTCCAACCAAGGAGAGCCTAATTTAGACTCCTAGTCTGAAACATGAAATAAACCAACTTCCAAAGATCAGATTTCCAAAGCCTTTCATGTCTTTTGGGTGTGTCAGTTCCAAGGAGCTTCATGAACTTCAGGCAGTGCTTACACCCAAATACATTGCAGGATTAGATTGTAGTGTAGTGTGGAAGGGTCAGCCCTCAAATGTCCAAGTTCAGAGGGAACTCAAGGTCCCAAAGTAAGGCTTATAGGAAGGTGGCAGAACTTAGAGTCTAAGAATAAGTGTAAGTGCATAGAGGTATTTAGGGAAGGCCATGACAGGCTAGTGGTCATGCCCAACAATTAGGAATGCTGGCACACCCATCACAAGCCTGTTAGCTAAATTTGGGAGTTAGGACCCATTGAGGGTCAGGTTCAAACCTGAGCAATAATTTGGAAATTGCCAAGCCATGAACCCTAACTCAAATACACATGAGGGAATATGTATGAGGAATTCACAAAAAATAGTAAACAAATAGGGAAGAGCAGCATATTTAATACAGCATATGAACAACAAAGTAGGCAAGAGTGTGGCAACTGTAAAGTAAACACATACGGAAGAAGCTGAAATTAAAATCGAGATATACCAGTTTCAGGAAAATAAATAAGTAAAACAGTAGCCTTGAAAGCCAAGTTACAAGAAGGCAGTACAAAAGATCTCAGAAGGGAGTAGAGAATAGAAAGAATATTGTAATTGAGAGTGTGTGTAAGAATATGCATATTGAACTGAAGGTTCAAAGTTGTTTTAGTGCAGAAGGGCCGTGCCCCTTTTATATTGTAGCAAACAAGTAAGAAAAAGGCAAAGAAGTAACATTGAAATCAATCTCCCTTTAATTAAGGCATTCTGATTTCAAATGGGCAAAATAATTAAGGAAATGGGTCAATTAAACATTTTTCCAAAGCAGTACAAGAGGGGTAAATACATAAAGGTCTATTTAATGACAAGGTTCGACAGCAAATGGTTTGTGCAAGTAAGGAAAGGAAATCAGTTAATCGTCAAGAAATCAAAATTATAAGCTTTGTACGAGTGAACCAAACCAGGAAAGGTGAGGAAAGGTTTTTACTTAAGGAAACTTAGTAACAGTCAATCAAACCCTAAAAAAAGATTCTAAATCAATCATAAATTGGAAAGCCTTTTGAAGAACGATTCAACACATATAAAAGCATATAGACATTCTTAAACAAGAAAGTACTGTCATGCTAATCAGAAGAGTCTAGCATAGAAACGTTCAGAGTCATAAACAAAGAGGTCCAAATCCAGTTCATAAACTCAAAATGAGTCTGAGAGAGTCAAGGGTTCAAAGTAGAACCCTAATCCAAACACCAGATCAACCTCGTCAAAATCCCCAAATTCTATGGTTTCAAAGTCAAATCATATGTAGAGACGAGAGGCCAAGTAGTTGAAACAGGCTTAGAGATCTCTTTCAGAGACTCATGAGGAAACAAACAAATAAAATAGCAGGTTCAAAGCAAATAGAATGTGGAAACTGATTGGAAGCATAGTAAGGATAGAAGGAACAAGTCTTAAGATAAGCTTGGAACTTAAACAAGTTCAGAAGAAAAAAGAGGTAGTATAACACTTACGAAAATGGTAGAAGAACATGTTTAAAGAGAACTCAAACAAGGTCCAGAAGAAGGAAAATTAACGAACTAAAAATCTTAGTAGAAACTACAGTAGAGGAACATAGGGGTATCGGAAAAGCCTTGCAAAAAGAACACATAAGATAAACACTTGAAAGCGTGATACAGCAACAGAGTAGAAGAAAGACCGGAGCACAGTAGAAGGACACGCATCGTAAAGGCAAACATAAGAACACAGTAGAAGAACATGCAAGGTAGAAAAAGAAACATAAGAATATTGCATAAAAAGATACACACAACGAAAAGAAGAAGAAGAAGAAGAAGAAGAAGAGTCAGAAAAACATTTTACAATTTTTTAGAAACCCTAAATCGAAAAAAACGGTTTTGAAAAGAAAATTTAGGGAACATACTTTAAAAGTCGAGTAGAACACAGATCTTAAGAAAATAAACAAAGAAAAACCTCGAACAGCTTAGGGTTTTGGAGAAACCCTAGAAATGAGAAAGGCTAGGAAGAAAAATCAGATCTTGAGTTGAAGAGGTCAGGAATAAGGCTTCTCAACCAGGATACACTGGAGCAAGACCGGTGGTGTCCGTGAAAACTCGAGTTGGCACAGTTGTTGGCGAAGACCTTCAAGGTCTAGCCTTGATTCTTCAAATATCGAGCACACATGAGTAATAAGGAGTGAGTATAAGGTTACCATGACCGGAGGAGCCATGATTTTCGATGAGCTTGAGGTAGGAGATAGTGAGAGAGGCTAGGGTTTCGAGAGAGTTTGAGAGGAGAGGGATTTTAGAGGCGGCGAACCAAATGAAAAATGGGGGTATTAGGGTATGGTTGGAGAATTAAAAAGGAAAGGGGTAATCGTGGCCGTTGATCAAAAGGATCAACGGCCTGAATTAAAAGAAAACTAGGAGGGTTGGATAAACGGATTAAGGGGTTGGGTTAAATTAGGATTTGGGTTGGCCCGTTTGAAAATTGAAATTGGGTTGATTGGGGGCTTAATTTGTGCTATAATTGAAACGAAATGGGGCTAGTATTTAAATATCAGTTTTCCCCTTTTATTTTATAAAAATAGTAAAAATGATTTTTAAAGTAAATTAAAAGTACTGAACCAATTAATAATACATAAATATTAATTAAAAATATTGAAACCAATTTTGCAATTGTAGAAATGCTATTAATCTTAAAATATGCTAAAATTCCAATTGTATGCAATTTGGATTTAAAAATACCAGATAAATTTGTAAAATTATACAAAAATTACCTTAACTATATTTTTGTATAAATATGAGAAAAAAATAAATTATTTACCAAAATTTGATAGTTTTGGGAATAATTACTAATTTTTGCACTGCTAAAATGGACAATATATTCACTTGAAAATCTTTTAAAAATTAGAAAAAATAACGAAATACTTGGTCATGCTTATATGTATGTGTATGCTCTTTCGAAAGTATTTTGTATATGAAAAATATATATGAAAAAATTGGGTATCAACAGTACCTATTTCTCGTGCTTAATCTTATCTTTGTGTTGGTTAAGTTATTTGGATGAAGAATTACAAGATAGCACTTGAAGTGGTATTACAAGTTCATGTCTCTTATTGGACTATTTTGGAATTGTATATATGACTTCATATGACTGACTACAGTGGCTCGGTTATGATGTTTATATTTTTGTTATGCTTTTCAATATGTTTAATATGTTTATGATGTTATAATTAGATGAAGATGCAACCACACAATACCTAGAAGTTGTTCATGTTGTTATTGTTAGATTCTTGGGCTATTTGAGGGTGAATTGGGAGATGAATAAGAGGTTATAAGTTCTCCAATTGTACTTAATATCATGATGGAATTGTTTTCAAGTTAATGAATGAATGACTTTGAATTATATGAATCAAAAGGGATTCAATCCAAGCTTGTCATGTTAAATAGTAGTTTCATTGGTGACGTTTGCAGACTTTTTGTTGTATAGATTGATTTGTGTTGTTGGGTTTTTGGGTGTATTCTAGTGCTGAAAGTATATCATTGAAGGTTCTATGTGTTCTTGTTATTTTTGTGGACTTATTGAATGCAAGGAAAATAAGGGAGATATTGTCCGTTTTAATATAAAATAAGCTTGTCGTTTGTTGTGCGATAGTTGCAGTTTTCGTAGCTTAAGGATAGCATTATTATCGATGTAGTAGATCAAAGTATGATGAAACGATTTATACATGGTTATTAGACAGATTGTAATAAGCTATGTTAAATTTCAACCTTTCTTTCATTTTGGCATGATCATGTAACAAATGTGTTTGGTAACGAGACATAAAGAGAAGTTCGTATTCCTGAATTTATGTACATTATCCTAGTCTCATAGTTACAATATTATATTCTCCCTTATCAGGACATTATACTCAAGTAAGTATTGTTTTCTTTCAGTCAAGAGCACAGAGTCTACATATATACAATATTACAGTATTTTAACTACCACCGAGCTATAATCGGTAGGCAGGCCCCTATTGGGCAACCTCAGATCAGATAGTAAGTTATATATTGAGCATACTATGGCCGAGGGCCTATGAGCGAACCCAAAATGGTTAAGATATCGATCTTAGTATGACCGAGCGCCTATGAGTGAGCCTACTATGGCAGAGCAGTTACACGCATTGAGCCTTATAGGGTCGGAAAACTATTTTTCTTACTACATTAAGAGAGGTGAGCCAGTATCAGTAGATTAGCATATCTTCAGATCATCTTTTACTCCTAGTTACTTTTAGTTATTATATTATCAGTTCAGTTTCAGCTTTCATTTACTCTATTGACTTACATACTCGGTACATTAGTTCATACCGACGTCCCTTTTGCTGGGGACGCTGCATTTCATGCCTATAGGTCCTGATAGATAGATGGATAGACCTTCCCAGTAGATATATCCAAACATCAGCTTGATTAGTAAGCTCCACATTTCTGGAGTTACCAGGTCAAGGCCTTGGAGTGTATTTTATATATACAAGTTTGATGGGTAGGTCGAGGCCCTGTTGCGACCATGATACAGTTCAGTTATCTCTAGAGGCTTGTAGACGAGTCTTGTATATTTTGTATATCAGTAGATGTTCATGTCGGCATCGTTCTCCTGCCCAATTATATATATGACATATTTGGAATGTTTACCCCTTAGATGAGAGAGACATTATTTTCATAATCCATAATATGGCCATGTCGGTCTTGATTGGTAATGTTAGCTTGCACATAGGCCTCGTTCGTCTATGTTAAGGGCTACCCTCCAGAGTTTACAGTTATAGATTGGTACGCTTGGGCCGAGTATGCGACTGTGTCCCGGCAACGCCTCCCCGGGTTTGCAGCATGGCAACAAGGTTAGAATTCTCGCCCCATCTAGGCAAAACGCTTACCCGTACTAAATAATGAGTCACGACCTATAAGGAAAAATGAAATACACTAAAATTCCAAGCCTAGGGTTACAATAATTCTGATAGAAACATACACGGGTAAAGCAGTCTTCATCTATAATCATACCCCCGAGTCCCGTATGTATTTTCCTTTTCAAGGAAAGGGCCGGATGAAGGAAACTATCAAGTGCTTGAGGCTTCATACTTCAACACTCAAACACTTGGGGGACTACATAGAATATACAGTCATGTGTATATAAATAACAAAGAAGATGCAGGAAAGTCAAGCCTAGCATAAAGAAAAAAAAGACAAGTGCAGAGTGGAAGCTAATGAGTCATAGTACTTCATCATAGTATTCTTTCCATGAGAACAGTGTAGTCACCTCTCAAACCATTCCTAATGTTTTGGAGCTAAGGGAAACCCACTATACTACACAAATAGTCAAGGGTAAGAGTTTTATACTAAAACGGGCTATAAGGAAAAACCCTGTATCTATTGTTCTATTTTTTGTAAATCTATTACAAGAAAAACAGTTACGAGAAAGTTATAGATGTAATTCAAATACATGTAAGGAATGATTTACAACTTGTAAAAATTCAGAAATAAAGATTTGTTCAAGTTATTCCAGATAAATATGTATGTTCCTATTTCTTAGATCGTATAAAACACCATTATGAAGTTGACACGTCTTCTTCATCAAGTGTCAATATATAAAAGGGCCCTCTTTTACGAATCTCATATTAGTTAATCATGAGAACAATAAAAGCATTTTCAGATCGTAAAAATGCAACCTATTCTCTAAGTCCTTTAAAGATAAGAGGCAAAAATAGAGTAGATAGGAGTTTGAAGAAATAAACTTCTAAAATACAAGTATAAAACCTTGTTCATATATAAAATTCCCCCTACACAAAACTCGGGGACTTGAAATTTCTAAGTCAAGAGTTTTATAGCAGAAGTTGTCACAAGAAGTTAAACACTTTAAACATAGACTTCCAAAAAGGCACATGCAAAAAAGGGAAATCAAATATTAAAAAAAAAACCTTCTAAGGCGACTGTCACGACCCAAAATCTAACATTGGTCGTGATGGAGCCTTTCGTGTTACAAGGCAAGCCTATTCCCAAAATATTACTACTAATTTGATTATAATAATTTAATAAAATATTTGCAATAATTTAGTTCATGATAAACTAAACCAACTCTAAATATAAATAATATAAAGTACGAAAATGAGTCCCAAACATCGGGGTCTCACTAAGTCATGAGCGTCTAAAACTATGAACTAAGAAATATAAATTGTCTAACCGTCCAAAATAAGAAATTACAAAAGGAGCAACAAGGCCCTGCAAACGCTAGCAGCTACCTTGCTGTCTCCAAAGATAGACGGTCTGTACTCAATGATCGCCGCGCTCTAACTCACCTGGATCTGCACATAAAGTGCAGGGTGTAGTAGGAGTACAACCACCTCAGTAGTAACAGAAATAACTAAGGAACTGAGTAGTAGTGACGAGCTGAGCAAAATAGTCCAATTATTTATTTCTCGCAATTTTAAAAATAATAGGAATTAAAAGGTACATACCATAATTGAGAAAATGCCACAAAGAAATCTAACAGATAAACGCAGCAACATCAAAAGTACATGTAACCTCACAATAATGTCACTCCATCATTCAACACTCGCACTCAACACTCAACACTCAACACTCAATACACTCAACACTCTGCGCTCACTGGGGGTGTGTACAGACTCCGGAGGGGCTCCCAAAGCCCAAGTGCTAAGCATGGATAACTCACGTGCCATCATATCAATACCTGGATCCACACGGTCAACTCACGTGCTACGCGGACAACTCATGTGCTATGGTATCAATACCTGGACCCGCACGGTCAACTCACGTGCTACGCGGACAACTCACGCGCTATGGTATTAATATCCTCACAACCAGGCCATCATATCAATACCTAGATCCGCATGGTCAACTCACGTGCTACGCGGATAACTCACGCACTATGGTATAAATACCTGGACCCACACGGTGAACTCACGTGCTACGCGGACAACTAACGCGCTATGATATCAATATCATTACAACTAGGTCATCGGTCTTAATCAATCATATACCTCACCAGCCTCACTATCATCAACAAATAAGGGGACACAACTCACATCAAGTATCACAATATATTAGCAAATAATAGAGACTGAGGTAAATATGTACAATAATTTCTATGATTGAGTACAAATAATGTGAGCATGAATAAAGCCTAAGTATGATCTCTAATATGAAGGCAAACAAGTTCAACAACAAGTAAGCACATAACCAAAGATAATAGATATTAGGCTTCGCAACCTCACGGGACCGACCAAGTCTCAATCCCTCGCAGTGAACACCCACACGCCCGTCACCTAACATGGGTATCACCACCAAACAATCACATGATATCAATGTCTCCGGGGTTATACTCTCAAAGCCAAAGTTAAAACTGTTACTTACCTCAATCGCATAAAATCCTACTCCAGGATGCCCTCGTCTCTGAAATCGGTCTCCAAAAGTTCTAAATCTAATCATAATCAGATTAATACCATCAACATATACTAAAGAATCGAATTCCACAATAAAAACTATAAAATATACAAAAAATCCAAAATCGGCCAAATCTCGGCCCCCGAGCCCACGTCTCGGAATCAGTCAAAAATGGCAGAATAATAATCACCGTCCTCTCCCGAGTCTAACCATATAAAATTTGTCAAAATCGAACTCCGTTGGTCCCTCAAATCCTCGCTTAAAACTCTCAAAAACTCAAACCCTAACCCCTCAATTTCACTTTGAAATCATCAATCAAATCCCAAAAACGAAGATGGATTCATAAATTATAATCAAAATCAAATATAGAACACTTACCCCAATCCATATGGTGAAAGCCGCCTCCAAAATCGCCCAAATCCGAGTTCCCCAACTCAAAATGTGACCGAATGAACAAACTCCAGTTTTGTATATTTTTCTATCAGCTATTCTACCTCGTTTCTCATTCCAAATGATCCCAAATCTCGTATTTTATGCCTCCAATGGATTCCTTATAAAATTTTAGTTAATTTAGGCTTTTGAATCACTCAATTTGACCGTATAAGGAAGGAGATATGTAGGTTTTAATATTTGCAAATAGTGCAGATTTTTAAATATGCTACTAGTGGCAATTTCGTAATTAAACTGAAAACATCTAGGAACCTAATTCTTAGTAAAATGACCATAAAATCCTCATATGATGTCCAAATTCGACAATTCTTTTTGCTACGGGTCCGTAATTACGATACGATATAATGCTTCAATCAAAAACGAAACCAAAGCTCATTTGTTCAATATGATATCATTTATACTTGAACAAACGGCGTCGAAACATAAGAAAAAAAAGCACAACACAACCCAAACCTATCCAAAACTCACCCGAGGCACCTCAACCAATATCACTTCCCGAACTTAGTCAAACCTTCAGAACACCCAAAACACCAAATCAACCTCGGTTTCAAGCCTAAGAAATTCTAAACTTCCAAGTTTCGTCAATTCAAGCCTAATTCTACTACAAACCTCTAAATTATATTCTGTACACACTGCTAAGTCTAAAATGACCAATCGAAGCTAATCGAATCATAAAAATCCAAATCCGAATTCATTTACTCATTAGTCAATTTTTGGTTGATTTTTCTAATTTAGCTTTCTAACTAAGATACTAAATGCTAATTTCACTCCAAAACTACTCCGAACCCAAACCTACCAACTGGATACAACTCAATACAACTCAATACAACTGAACAATACATAAAGAAGCATATATAGGGGAAATAGGGCTATAACTCTCAAAATGACAGGGCGGGTCGTTATATCCTCCCCCTCTTAAACAAACGTTCGTCCTCGAACGAGTTTAGAAACATACCTGGAGTCTCAAATAGGTGAAACCTTAAGCAATGCCTTATCGTCACATTCAAATCATATGAACTCATCTTGCGGTCACATCATACTCACCACATAGCCCTCAAATCACGAATCCCACTAATAGGGGCACCAACGGACATATAAGCACGTGCACACATAATCAAAATATTCGTACTCCAGCTCCAAACAAAACTCGGCCTCAAGTCCTCCAGACTGGCCCAACATCAACACACATAAATCACATCTCACACATCATCCAGGGAATCACAATTCGTCGATGCAATACTGATACCGAGCACACATGTGCACATACGAATGCATGGAAGGAATTCAAAGAGTTACACTTCAAGCTGAATCAATACCGCACGATAAGAATTCAAGAAGGTGAAGTGTTCCTAAAGGTTCTGCAGCCTCTCGACGATAAGTACAGACGTCTCTGTACCGATCCGCAAGAATCTACTAAACCCGCTCATGACTCATTAGAGCTATGTAACCTAGGCTCTGATACCAACTTGTCACAACCCAAAATCTAACCTTGATCGTGATGGCGCCTTTCGTGTTACACGGCAAGCCTATTCCCAAAATATTACTACTAATTTGATTATAATAATTTAATAAAATATTTGCAATAATTTAATTCATGATAAACTAAACCAACTCTAAATATAAATAATATAAAATACGAAAATGAGTCCCAAACATCGGGGTGTCACTAAGTCATGAGCATCTAAAACTATGAACTAAGAAATATAAACTGTCTAACCGTCCAAAATAAGAAATGACAAAAGGAGCAACAAGGCCCTACGGACGCTAGCAGCTACCTTGCTGTCTCCAAAGATAGACGGTCTGAACTCAACGATCGCTGCGCTCTAACTCACCTGGATCTGCACATAAAGTGCAGGGTGTAGTATGAGTACAACCACCTCAGTAGTAACAGAAATAACTAAGGAACTGAGTAGTAGTGACGAGCTGAGCAAAATAGTCCCATTATTTATTTCTCAAAATTTTAAAAATAACAGGAATAAAAAGGTAAATACCATAATTGAGAAAATGCCACAAAGAAATTTAACAGATAAATGCAGCAACATCAAAAGTACATGCAACCTCACAATAATGTCACTCCATCACTCAACACACGCACTCAACACTCAACACTCAACACTAAATACTCAATACACTCAACACTCTGCGCTCACTAGGGGTGTGTACAGACTCCGGAGGGGCTCCCAAATCCCAAGTGCTAAGCATGGACAACTCACGTGCCATCATATCAATACTTGGATCCACACGGTCAACTCACGTGCTACGCGGATAACTCACGCGCTGTGGTATCAATACCTGGACATGCACGGTCAACTCACGTGCTACGCGGACAACTCACACGCTATGGTATTAATATCCTCACAACCAGGCCATCATATCAATACCTAGATCCGCACGGTCAAATCACGTGCAACGCAGACAACTCACGCGCTATGGTATAAATACCTGGACCCGCACGGTGAACTCACATGCTACGAGGACAACTCACGCGCTATGATATCAATATCCTCAAAACTAGGCCATCGGTCTTACTCAATCATATACCTCACCAGCCTCACTATCATCAACAAATAAGGGGACACAACTCACATCAAATATCACAACATATTAGCAAATAATAGAGACTGAGGTAAAATATGTACAATAATTTCTATGACTGAGTACAAATAATGTGAGCATGAATAAATCCTAAGCATGATCTCTAACATGAAGGCAAACAAGTTCAACAACAAGTAAACACATAACCAAAGATAATAGCTATTAGGCTTCGCAGCCTTACGGGACGGACCATGTCTCAATCCCTCGCGGTGAACACCCACACGCCCGTCACCTAGCATGGGTATCACCACAAAACAATCACATGATATCAATGTCTCCGGGTTTATATTCTCAAAGCCAGAGTTAAAACTGTTACTTACCTCAATCGCATAAAATCCTACTCCGGGATGCCCTCGTCTCTGGACTTGGTCTCCAAAAGTTCTGAATCTAATCATAATCAGATTAATACCATCAACATATACTAAAGAATCGAATTCCACAATAAAAACTATAAAATATACCAAAAATCCAAAATCGGCCAAAACTCGGCCCCCGGGCCCACGTCTCGGAATCAGTCAAAAATGGCAGAATAATAATCATCGTCCTCTTCCGAGTCTAACCATATAAATTTTTCAAAATCGGACTCCGTTGGTCTCTCAAATCCTCACTTAAAACTCTCAAAAACTCAAACCCTAACCCCCTCAATTTCACTTTGAAATCATCAATCAAATCCCAAAAACGAAGATGGATTCATAAATTATAATCAAAATCATGTATATCACACTTACCCCAATCCATATGGTGAAAGCCGCCTCCAAAATCGCCTAAATCCGAGCTTCCCAACTCAAAATATGACCGAATGAACAAACCCTAGTTTTGTATATTTTTCTACCAGCTATTCTGCCTCGTTTCTCATGCCAAACGATCCCAAAACTCGTATTTTATGCCTCCAATGGATTCCTTGTTAAATTTTAGTCAAGTTAGGCTTTTGAATCAGTCAATTTGACCTTATAACGAAGGATATATGTAGGTTTTAATATTTTCAAATAGTGTAGATTTTTAAATATGCTGCTAGTGGCAATTTCGTAATTAAACCGAAAAAATCTGGCAACCTAATTCTTAGTAAAATGATCATAAAATCCTCGTACGATGTCCAAATTCAACGATTCTTTTTGCTACGGGTCCGTAATTACGATACGGATCTAATGATTCAATCAAAAACGAAACCAAAGCTCATTTGTTCAATATTATATCATTTATACTTGAAGAAACGGCGTCGAAACATAAGAAGAAGAAGCACAACACAACCCAAACATATCCAAAACTCACCCGAGGCACTCGAGACCTCAACCAATAATTCCAAAAAGTCATATATCACTACCCGAACTTAGTCAAACCTTCAGAACACCCAAAATACCAAATCAACCTTGGTTTCAAGCCTAAGAAATTTTAAACTTTCAAGTTTCGTCAATTCAAGCCTAATTCTACTACAAACCTCTAAATTATATTCCGTACACACTCCTAAGTCCAAAATGACCAAACGAAGCTAATTGAATCATAAAAATCCAAATCCGAATTCATTTACTCATTAGTCAATTTTTGGTTGACTTTTCTAACTAAGTTACTAAGCGTTCATTTCACTCTAAAACTACTCTGAACCCAAACCTACCAACTCGATACAACTCAACACAGCTGAACAATACATAAAGAATCATATATAGGGGAAATAGGGCTATAACTCTCAAAACGACAGGCCGTGTCGTTACAGCGACGAAACTGAAGGGGGATTATTTACAGACTCAACTAACTCAACTGCATTTGCCTTTACAAGTTGATCTTCAGTCATAGTACTGGCAACACCCACGGATGAAACTTCAACTTGGCTAGTGATAGTAGGCATGGAAGAACTCAAAGGAAGGGCCACACTAGCACTAATCTCATTAGATATGGAAGCTTCGGGAACAGCAGACACGGGAACTTCACCCATGGGAGCTTAAATCAAAATAGCTTCAACTGTAGAAGATTCATTTAGAGGAGCCTCAACTAAGGGAGTTTCAACTGCGGAAAGATAAGCTTCGGGAGATAGGAAATCCGGTGACCTAAAGGACCACTACTAAAACCACTTATAAAAAGTTGGTTTATAGACTCGACAGTATCAGAGGGGCAGAGATGTCATCATCAGGAATAACTACAGGAGATATGACAGGTTCGGAATGAGGCAGGTCTGGAGAGATATTAATCTCGTCATCAGAAATGATTCGTCTCTTGACTTGTGGTCTAGTTATCAGAGAACCTTCACCTTCTCCTTTGGAGTCATCTTCAAGGACGGATTTCCTCTTCTCAGATCTTGAAGGAATTGAAACATCTTGGTGCGGTCCTATGAAAATGTCTTGGCCACGTGACGCTAAGACACTTTCAAGAGTGACTCCTCAAGTGGAAAAACCTAAGAAAAGAAAGGTTAAAAAAATCAAAACAACAAAAGAGAAGAAAAGGGAAAAAATTTCTCACCGTGGGTTTTTGATTTCCAACCGTATCGTTTGGCAAGGGTTTTCCATGTCCTACCTTCCATTGGGGTAACCTTCAGAAGTCTTTCTACCCAACCACGGATATTAGGTACGGGTGTGACCATACCCATGGTTGCTGAAAAATAAACACGTTAGATAAAATTGAATACTTACGTGCAAAGTTCCACTTCTCTGGGAAGCGGAGGTTCCTTTCACCGATTAGACCTGCGGTAGGGGCAGCAACATACCGAGCATACCAACCACGGTCTTTTTCATCTTCAAGGTTTCACCAAAACTCTTTTGCTCCTGGCTGCTAAGCTAAATATTCCATTTCGGAAAAATCTAATGGAGTAAAGGTGAATCAAATGGGGGAAAGTAAATTTTATGCCGGCTTTGTTAGCAAGGTGTCTTAAACAGGCAACAATCCGCCATACTATTGGGCCAATTTGCCCCAAGCAAACATTAAAAAAGCGGTAGAAGTCTAAGATGACCGGGTCGATGGCCGGTTTAAATCCCAAAGTGAAAGGATAGGTGTAAACAAAGTAATAACCTATCATATAGGAGGTGATCCTTTGATTCGAGTTAGGAATAATAATGGGGAACTCTTCAGCCCAATGACATTCAATCCTAACTATTGGTGCCAAAGCGACTGTGATTAAGGTAGGATAAGGATCAGCACGGTCCAGTGCATCCACCTGGGTTTTTAAAGATTCTCTATCATGGTGAAAAGAAAACTCGTTAGGAATAATTTCTTCTACTAAGGGTTCACGCAAGGGTTCCGTTGAATCCTTACTTCTAGAAGAACCTCTTTGTGAATGAGAACCTCTGGTTCCAGAAGAAGGTCCAGAACCAGAAGGAGGTGTTGAAGCACCACCATGAGTGGAACTTAGATTGCGTAATCTACCTCCTCTTCTATGTCTCACACGAGCATTGGGAAAACTATCCAGAATGGGAGTTTTCCTAGGGTTAGGGTTCGAGGAAGCCATGGATACAAGAATAGAATTGAAGCAAGTAAGTTTGCAAGGCGGAAGTATTCAGTTCAATTTATGAACAATAAGACAAGAAGAGAGGTTAT
Organism: Nicotiana glauca; assembly: GCA_026770625.1. Classification (NCBI taxonomy): domain Eukaryota; kingdom Viridiplantae; phylum Streptophyta; class Magnoliopsida; order Solanales; family Solanaceae; genus Nicotiana; species Nicotiana glauca. Next base: position 89,041 of record MU771860.1, on the reverse strand, counting down.
ATTAATAGTATTGGGTAATTATAAAAAATGAAGAGTACGATGATGAAAGACGCTATAATGATGATAACTAATACTCCGTGAAGAGTGAAGCCGAACAGAAAGCCCGGAAAAGCGCTGCGTGACAGTATAACCAATGAGGAAGCAACACGTGTCCAGGGCATTAAAAGGAAGTGACAGTTGAAGCGTCAAGTTTATCAGAGCATTAATGGTGACAAAAATTCTCCTTTTACGAATTTCAATTCCACTTCCAAAATATTCATAATAATGAATAAATGGAAAGTCGGGGGACTATCTGTATTGGGAAAAATTAAATATATGAATGAATAATGACGTGGCATGACATGTGGGGTTACTTAGCTATGACTGGGTCAAAAAGTCTAAGCTGATGTGGATAAAAAGAAGTACGAGACAATGAGGTGAAAAAAGAGATACGGGAGCAAAAGGAAAGGTACGGAAAAAAGAGATACGGGAGCAAACGGAAGGTACGAGTTAAAGGCTCGGAAGACCCGTACCTATTTAAAGCGTAATTATGAAGAAGATACGAAAAGACAATGAACCAGGACACATAAAAGAATAAAGATACTTGAAGAAAGATTTTTCACTTCTCGTCTATGTTTTATTCTTTTTATCCAGGTCCACACGCAGTGTACTTAATGAGAATCTGCTCTTTCTTGTTTCCTTTCTATTTTTTCTTTTGGGGTAGAGGATGGAATGACAGGAGTCCAACTTCTTCCAGTTGAACAAACTTAAAAAGTTAAATAAAGAGATAGTCTACTATTGAATTGAAGAGTTAGAAATTCGTTACACATTATTGGACGCATTAGTTAAAGTCATGATGTTAAGTAATAGTACGACAATTAAACAGACTTGACAGATTGAAGTACGCGTAAAAGCACAAATAGAAAAGCTTCAGTTAAGTGACTTCCAAATCAGCTGGATCGGGATAACTGATAAATATGAATGATACAGAGAAGATTAGCATGATCATTGGTCAAGAATAGCATGCACGAATGGACAATTAGTCCAAATTATTTTTTATTAAAAAAAGTGGCTTCCATGTATCGTTAAATCTAGTTGAAATTGTATACTGCACAAACTTCTTCCTGTTCATACATGTCAAAGGCATGCTTAATCAGTAAAGTGGTACCGTAACATTTTTGGTCGAAAAATGGATTCCATGTATAGTTATATTAGAATTTAGGACGTTAACTTCCATATACATATATATATATGAATGCACTTTTTTTTTTGTATGTGACTGTTATTGCGGACGTGGCAAATATACCCCGAAATCTCTAAGGAATCGCCTAGCCTCAAGGATAGCAGGGCTGAGTCAAAGAACTGGATCTGCACACGAAAAACATGTGCAGGAATGGACATGAGTACACCACGGCGGTAACCAGTAAATGCCGAGCCTAACCTCGGTCGAGTAGTGATGAGGAAGGTCAGGGCCCTACCGGTTATATACATATACATAAGAAAAACGAAACAGTATGAAGTAACACAGTATAATAATAAGAATAACAACAATTATGATAGAGAGAGAGCATCACAGAAATAATACAATCAACACAGAGATAGAACCGGGGATCTACCAGGATACTGTCCTGTAGTCCCCAAATGCAAATATCCAGTAGATCTCCTGGGTATCGTCCCGTAGTCCAACTCATAGTGCGCAGGGATCTACCAGAATCTCGATCCGTAGTTCCAAATGTAAATAATCAATACTGGAGGAATCTAACGGGTATAATCCCATATAACTGTGCAGGGGAATCTACCGGAATATCAATCCGTAGTCCCAAATAAACAGGCAAGGGGGATCTACCGGAAAATCGCCCGTAGTCCCAAAGTAAACACACAGCAACAACACGAAGAATATTCAATTCACTCCAATTTCATACCAAGGTAAACAGGTATTTCTAACCTAGCATGCTGCATAGAATTCAAATAAAGCAGTTTGATCAAGTAAAATAATTGAATCATTTAGACATGCTTTCCTAAGCTAATAGTAGGCTTATATTTCAAGTACTATAAACAGGGATGAAATACACAAACATAGTTACTTAATGAAAATCGGATTTTCAACAATTAGCATGTGTACGCACTCGTCACCTCACGTACAAGGCATTTCATATATCAACAATACCAAATCCTAAGGGGAGTTCCCTCTCACAAGGTTAGGCAAGCCACTTACCTCAAACCAGCTCAATAAACTCGATACCACATTCTTGCCACGAATACCCGACACCAAATGGCCAAAATCTATTCAAAGAAATTGCTTAATGGAAATATAACTTCAAGTAACTAATTTAACTAATTAATTCGATGCTAATACGCAAAATTACGAAAATCGCCCAAAAATCCTCCCCGGGCCCACGTCTCGGAATCGGGTAAAATTTACAAATTCAGAATCCTCACACTCTCAAGAGTTCATACATACTAAAATTATTCCAATCTGCCATCAAAATCTTGATCAAAACTCCAAAATTAGGCCAAAGAACCTTTTCCAAAATTTTCCCAATTTCTCATCCCAATTTAGATGATGAATTCATGATTAGATTAATGGGTTATAAGCAAAAAGGAGTTAACAATCATCACTAGTTAACTCCCTCCGAAAATCTCTCCAAAAATCGCCTCCAACCGAGCTCCCAATTCAATTTTCCAAGTTTTGATTTCAAACCCTCATTCTTCCCCTTTTTCTGACCAATGGATCCGCATCTACGACTCTGGGACTGCACCTGCCGTCACGCTTCTATGAAGACTAAGCCGCACATGTGACTTTTCATTAAACCAACAATTCCGCACCTGCGACCTCTTTTACGCAGATGCGGTGCCTGGACCGCATCTGTGACCAATCCCAATTTCGACTCAGACCGCACCCGCGGACCTCCAAACGCTTCTGTGGTGCTGCACCTGCGATCCCATACACGCAGGTCAAGTTATCAAAGGTTCGGCCAACTTTAGATTTCTCCTAAGTCCAATTCAACTTCCGTTAAGCACCCGAAACTCACCCGAGGCCCCCGGGACCTCAACCAAACATGCCAACCAATCCTAAAACATCATACGAACTTATTCCAACCCTCGAATCACATCAAACAACGCTAAAACTACAAATCTCTCTCCAATCCAAGCCTAAGGAATTCCAAAACTTCAAATTTTCGCTTTCGATAAAAACGCCTATCAAACGTACTCTGAATTACTTGAAATTTTGCACACATGTCCCAAATGACACAACGGACCTACCCCAAATTCCGAAATTTCATTCCGAACCCTATTTCAAAATCTCATTATTGAACCGAAAACTTCTAAACTTCAACTTTCAGCATTTCAAGCATAATCCAGCTACGCACCTCCAAAATACAATCCGAACACGTCCCTAAGCCCGAAATCACCCAACGGAGCTAACAGAACCAATAGAATTCCATTCCTAGGCCGTCCTAACACTGCTATGATTACGGTCTAAATTCTATAGCTTAAACTCTCATTTAGGGAATAAGTTTCCCAAAACACTCCGAAACTCCAAACGAATCCTCCCGGCAACTCACAATAGCAGAAATAAGCACGGGGAAAGTAGTTAATAGACGATCAGGGCGTTAGTTGTTGAAACAACCGGATGGGTCGTTGCGTCCTCCCCTATTAAAAACTTTGTTCAACCTCGAATGAGCATAGAGACATACCTGAAGTAGTGAAAATATGAGGGTAACGGCTGTGCACATCCTGCTCGGTCTCCCAAGTCGCCTCCTTGACCGGCTGACCCCGCCACTGAACCTTCACTGATGCAATATTCATTGACCTCAGCTTCCGAACTTGTCTATCCAATATCGCCACTGGCTCCTCAATGTAAGATAGATCCTTGTCCAACTGGACTGAATTGAAATCCAACACGTGCGAAGGATCATCGCAATACCTCCGGAGCATCAAAACATGAAATACCGGATGATCTCCTACCAAGCTGGGAGGTAAGGAAAGCTCACAAGCAACCTCCCCAACACGCTGCAATATCTCGAAAGGGCCAATAAAACTCAGACTCAACTTCTCCCTTTTCCCAAATCTCATAACGCCCTTTATAGGCGAAACCCAAAGCAAGACCCGCTCTCCAACCATGTAGGAAACATCACGAACCTTCCAGTCTGTATAACTTTTCTGTCTGGACTGGGGTGCACGAAGTTTATACTGAATCACCTTAACCTTCTCCAAAGCATCCTGTCTGTGCCCAACAATCTAGCCTCGCCCAGCTCGAATCAACCCACCGGGGATCTACATCGCCTACCATACAAGGCCTCATATGGTGCCATCTGAATATTAGACTAATAGCTATTGTTATAAGCAAACTCAGCTAGTGGCTAGAACTGATCCCAAGAACCTCTAAATTCCATCACACACGCGTGGAGCATATCCTCAAGATATTGAATAGTATGCTCGGACTGTCTATCCGTCTGGGGTGGAATGGTGTGCTCAACTCTACCCGAGTGCCCAACTCATACTGTACGGCCTACAGAACCATATTGTGAACTGATTACCTCTATCTAAAATAATTGAAAATCAAATAACATGTAGACGGACAATCTCCCGGATATAAATCTCTGCCAACCGCTCCAAAGAATAGGTGGTACACATAGGAATGAAGTGCACGGACTTGGTCAGCCGATCCACAATCACCTAAATGGCATCAAACTTCCTCAAAGTCCGTGGAAGCCCAACTACAAAGTCCATGGTGATCTGCTCCCACTTCCACTCGGGAATATCTATCTGCTGAAGCAACCCACCCGTCCTTTGGTGCTTATAATTTACCTGCGGACAATTGAGGCACCGATCTACAAACCCAACTATATCTTTCTTCATCTGCCTCCACCAATAATCATGTTTCAAATCCTGGTACATCTTCGCGGCACCCAGATGGATGGAATACCACGAACTATGGGCGTCCTCTAGAATCAACTCCCGAAGCCCATCAACATTGGGCGCACAAATCCGACCTTGCATCCTCAATTACCCATCTTCACCAATGGTAACATCTCCGGCATCACCTCGCAGAAACTTGTCTTTGAGGACAAGCAAATAAGGGTTATAAAATTGATGCTCTCGGATACGATCAAACAAGGAAGACCGAGAAACCACACAAGCAAGGACTCGGCTGGGCTCTGAAAGATCCAATCTCACAAACTAGCTGGCTAAGGCTAGAACATCCATCGCCATGGGCCTCTCCACTACTGGTAGATAAGCCAAACTCCCCAAACTCTCCACCTGGCTACTCAAAGCATCGGCCACCACATTGGCCTTGCCCGGGTGATACAAGATAGTGATGTCATAGTCTTTCAATAGCTCTAACCACCTCCTCTAGAGCAAATTAAGGTCCTTCTACTTGAACAAATGCTGTAAACTCTGGTGATCAGTATAAACCTCACAAGGTACCCCCGTACAAATAATGACGCCATATCTTCAAGGCGTGAACAATAGCAACTAACTCAAGATCATGGATAGGATAATTCTTCTCATGCACTTTCAACTGACTGGACGTGTAGGTAACGAACCTACCGTCCTGCACCAATATTGCTTCAAGACCAATCCTCGAGGTATCACAATAGACAGTATAAGACTTCGAACAAGTAGGTAATATCAAAAATGGAGATGTAGTCAAAGTTGTCTTGAGCTTCTGAAGCTCTCCTCACACTCTTCCGTCCACTGGAACGGAGCACCCTTCTGGGTCAGCCTGGTCATAGATGCTACAATGGATGAAAATCCCTCAATAAATCGACGGTAATAACTCGCCAAGCTAAGAAAACTGAGGATCTCTGTAGCTGAGGATGGTCTGGGCCAACTCTACACTGCTTCCCCCACCTTTATCCCCTCACTAGATACCACGTGACCCAAGAACGCCACAGAATCCAACGAAAACTCACATTTCGAGAACTTGGCATATAACTTCTTTTCTCTCAAAGTCTGAAGCACTGTCCTCAGGTGTTGCTCATGATCTTCCCGACTCTGGGAGTAAACCAAAATGTCATCAATAAAGACAATGATGAATGAGTCAAGATACGGTCGAAATACACTGTACATCATATGCATGAAGGTTGTTGGGCATTGGTAATCCCAAATGACATAACAAGGAACTCGTAATGACCATACCAAGTTCTGAAGGAAGTCTTCGGGATATCTGGCTCCTGAATCTTCAATTGATGATAGCCTGAATGCAAGTCAATCTTAGAAAACACACGAGCACCCTGTAACTAGTCAAATAGGTCATCAATATGAGGCAAAGGATAACAGTTCTTCACTGTAACATTGTTTAACTGGCGATAATCAGTACACATACGAGTAGAACCATCCTTTTTCTTCAGAAATAAGACAGGAGCATCCCATGGCGATACACTGGGCCGAATGAAACCCTTATCAAGCAATTCCTGTAACTGCACCTTCAACTCCTTCAACTTAGAGAGCCATACGGTACGGAGGAATAGAAATAGACTAAGTGCCTGGAAATAGATCAATGCCAAAATCAATATCTTTATCGGGCGGCATGCCTAGAAGATTAGCTGGAAACACATCAGAGAAATCTCGTACTGTTGGGACTGAATCAATTGTAACGGTATCAATACTTACATCCCTCACATAAGCTAGATACGCATCACACCCCTTCTCAACCATACGCTGAGCCTTAAAGAACAAAATAACTCTAATGGAAGTGTGATCTAAGGTACCCCTCCACTCTACACGCGGTACACCTGGCATAGCCAGTGTCATGGTTTTCACGTGATAATCAAAAATAGCATAATGGGGTGACAACCATTCCATGCCCACGATAACATCATAGTCTACCATGTGAGCAATAAAAAATCGTCTCTGGTCTCAAAACCACTAAGAGCAATCAAACACGATCGATTAACACGGTCCACAATAAGAGAATCTCCAACAAGAGTAGAAACATAAATAGGAGAACTCAAAGAATCCCGAGATATGCCCAAATACGGGGCAAAATAAGAGGACACATAAAAATAAGTGGATCCTGGATCGAATAAAACTGATGCATCTCTATGACAGACCAAGATAATACCTGTGATGACAGAATCGGAGGTGACAACCTCAGTACGTGCAAGAAGGGCATAGTATTTAGCCTGGCCTCCCCCTCTAGGGCGACCTCTACCCCCCACCCCCCCAGACCTCCACGTCTAGCTAGCTGAGCATGTAGGGTAGCAACTGGTGCTATGATCATAGCCTGATAACTTTGCAGGGCGCACTGTGGCTGAGAAGTCTATGAAGGTCCACCGTTCCCAAGTCTAGGGCAATCCCTCACCATATGGTGTGTGCACCACACTCAAAACAAGCTCTGGGAGGACATGGTGGCTGTGACTAGCTCGGGCCAGTTCTGCTGGACTGACCACTAAAAGCACCTAGTGCAGGAGGCGCACTAGATACTAGAGGTCCATAATAAGGCTCCTGAGGTCCAGCAGGAGCTGGAATACCAATGGCTATTGAAAGAGCTAAATGAATGGGAGCGACTCATATAACCCCTACCATGACGAACTGCAGCTGGAGCATGGGTACCAGAATAATGGCCTGACTCTCGAGATATCTTGGCCTTCCTCACCTCTCTATCCCAAGCATGCAAACCCTCTATCCTCTTCGCAATTCTCACCACTTGCTAATAAGAAATATTTATCTCCAACTCACGAGCCATGCTGGACCTGATGCTTGGAACAAGCCCCTCAACAATCCGACGAACTCTCTCGCGAACAGTAGAAACCAAGGCTGGTGCATGTCTAGCCAAATCAGTGTAATGGATAGCATACTCCGAGACAGTCATAGTACCCTGGTGCAAATACTCTAACTCTGTGCGCCATCCGTCCTTGAGGTTCTAAGGAACATACTCTCTCAGGAACATGTCTGAAAACTAAGTCCAAGTTAGGGAAGCTGCCTCGTCAGAACTGTCTAACTCATAAGTACGCCACCACTGATAGGCGGCACCTCAAAGCTGGAAGGTATTCAAGGAAACCCTGCTCGATCTTGATATAGCCATCGTACGGAGGATATTGTCGCACTCCTCTAGAAATCCCAGAGCATCATCTGATGCTAGTCCACTGAATGTAGGAGGCTGATACTTCTTGAACCTCTCAAGCCTCTTCTACTCCTCCTCTGAAGCTACTGGCCTCTCCTCTGGCTGAGATGGGGCTACGGGCTGTGCCGGTATTATCTCTGGGACCTACTCAACATGCACTCGCTGCTCAGTAGTGCGGGCAGTGGGAGTCTGTGCTCCTCCTCCGGCCTGGCATGTGGCTGCAGCAAGGGGAAGCAACCCTTCCTACGCTAGAGTGGTGTACATACTCATAAATTGCAGAAGAGTCCCCTAGATAGCTAGAGTAGTAGTAGCAATAGGCGTGTCAGGCACCTAGGCTCTAGCTGGTACTGCTGGTGGCTCCTCAATAGTAGCTCGCGCGGGTGCTCTGGTTGCACCACGTGCGCATCCTCGACCTCTACCCCGGCCTAGGCCTCTGACAGCTCTCATAGGGGGCGCGGGTGTCAGGTCACCTCTAGTAGCACGTGTCCTCACCATCTGTGAGAGAATAGAAGACAGAAGTTCAGAATTTCGATATCAAAAATCTCGCACGACAAGGAATTAAAATGAAGTGAAATTTTCTTAACAGTTACATAGCCTCTTGTGGATAAGCACAAACATCTCCCTATCGATCCGTGTGACTCTAATAAACCAGCTTGTGATTCATGACTCCTATGATCCTAGAACTCTGATACCAACTTTTCACGACCAAACTTTGCCCTCCGTGAACATGTCGTGACGGCACCTAGTCTCTACGACTAGGTAAGCCTAATAATTTGCGAAAAGGAAAATATGGAAAAACTAATAAAACTGAAGATAAATAATATAGAAGCATTTAAGATGTCCTTCGGCATAAATCAACACAATATCTCAAAAACTGAACAACTCGCAAAACCCAAAAACTCACGAATCACAAGCTATGGATACTACATAGTGTTCTAACTCCAGAATGTCTAAATCAAAGAAATACAGAAGGGCTTTAACTAAAAGAGAGAATGTAGAGGTACTCCTCGGTCTACGGGTGCGGAAGATATACCTCGAAGTTTTTGAAGAATCGCCTTGCCTCAAGGATAGTAGGGACAAGTCGAAGAACCTGGATCTGCACATGAAAAACATGTGCAGGAAAAGGCATGAGTACACTACGGCGGTACCCAGTAAGTGCTGAGCCTAACCTTGGTCGAGTAGTGACGAGGAAGGTCAAGGCCCTACCAGTCATATACATATACATATACATAAATAAAATGAAACAGCATAAAGTAACACAGTAAAATAATAAGAATAACAACAATTACGACAGAGAGTGCATCACAGAAAGAATACATCTAAACACAGAGATAGTAACCGGGGATCTACTAGGATACCGTCCTGTAGTCCCCAAATGTAAATATCTAGTGGATCTCCCGGGTGTCATCTCCTAGTCCAACTCATAGTGCACGTGGATCTACCGGAATATCAATCCATAGTCCCAAATAAACAGGCAAGGGAGATCTACCAGGAAATCGCCCGTAGTCCCAAAGTAAACACACAGGAACAACACGAAGAATATTCAATTCAATACAATTTTATACCAAAGTAAATAGGTATTTCTAACCTAGCATGCTGCACAGAATTTGGATAAAGCAGTTTGAGCAAGTAAAATAATTAAATCATTTAGACATGCTTTCCTAAGCTAACAGTAGGCTTAGATTTCAAGTACTATAAACAGGAAAGAAATACACAAATATAGTTACTCAATGAAAATCGGATTTTCAACAATTAGCACGTGTACGCACTCTTCACCTCACGTACAAGGCATTTCATATTTCAACAATACCAAATCCTAAGGGAAGTTCACCCACACAAGGTTAGGCAATCCACTTACCTCGAACCAGCTCAATCAACTCGATACCACGTTCTTGCCACGAGTACCCGACTCCAAATGGCCCATATCTATTCAAAGTAATTGCATAATGTAAATATAACTTCAAGTAACTAATTCAACTAATTGATTCAATACTAATACGTGAAATTAGGAAAATTGCCCAAAAAGCCTCCCTGGGCCCACATCTCGGAGTCGGGTAAAATTTACAAATTCAGAATCCTCACACTCTCACGAGTTCATACATAATACAATTATTCCATTCCGACATCAAAATCTTGATAAAAACCCCAAAATTAGGCCTAAGAACATTTTCCAAATTTTTCCCAATTTGTCATCCCAAATCCGAAATTAGATGATGAATTCATGATTAGATTAATGGGTTATAAGAAAAAAGGAGTTAAGAATCATTACCAGTTAAATCCCTCCGAAAATCTATCCAAAAATCACCTCCTACCGAGCTCCCAATTTAATTTTCCAAGTTTTGATTTCAAACCCTCGTACTTCCCCTTTTTCTGACCAGTGGAACCACATCTACGACTCTAGGACTGCACCTGCGGTCCCTCTTCTATGGAGACTAAGCCGCACCTGTGACTTTTCATTAAACCAATAATTCCGCTCCTACGACCTCTTTTACGAAGATGCGGTGCCGCTTCTGCGGTGCCTGGGCCGCATCTGCGACCAATCCCAATTTCGCCTCTGACCGCACCTGTGGTCCTCCAAACGCTTCTGCGGTGCCGCACCTGCAGTACCATACACGCGGGTGCGGTTATGACAGGTCTTAATTCACACTACCCTCCTCAGACCCCACACGTGGGATATCACTAGATTATTATTGTTGTTACTTGTTTATTTTAGACTATTAGGGAATCTCCATGGGTGCACAATTTTTTGCACCGAATCCTAATTTAGTGTAAATTTTGTATTTTTTTGCTCCAATGGAACACCAAATCTGGCACCATTATAATGCATGAATAGTGTTGCACCAAATTTGGTGCAACACTATTCATCACACCAAATTTGATTTATTATTATTTTATTCATCTTTTTATTTTTTTGGACTTTTAATTTATCATATATTGTGCACATAATTAATTTTTATATTCTTTATAATTTTAGTTTTATATCCTATTTTTTGATATATTAAAATTTGTATATATAATATTTATATAAAATTATAAGTTAATTTTATTATTATTATAATTGTATAAAAATAAATATAACCATTATTTAAAAATAAAAAATACAAATGTTAGATATCTAATGTTGCTAAAACTAAAAATTTAAAAAAGAAAATTAACAATACATAAAATAAAAATATATTATAATTAAAGTACATCAAAAGAGGATACATTAAAATTGAAATTACATTAAAAAACATAAAACATAAGTTTAGTAACCCCATATATCATTTTCAGGTGCACCAAAATTGTCAAAATACTGTGAGAATGGGGTTGAAGATTGTTGTGCTTGTGGTTGTTGAAATTGTTGATTTCTTTTATTGATTATTCATTTTTATTCTTGTCGCAAAAATTTACGATGATTTGGATCACTAATGGAATTCAAGTTCGTCAATAAAATTCACGTGAATGTCCAGCTCCTACGGTAGAAATGACAATAGATGAAGATCACCGATTTGAATAATTTTTTGCTCGACACAAAAAAATTAAGGATAAAGATGCGCATTTCGCACTTCGTAATGCATTAATCGAGCATTTATGGGAGAATAGAGGCGAAAGTTAAATATTTATGTGGTACTTAAATTAAATTTGACTATGATGTAATATTTATTTAATTATCATTTATCAATGATTTCACTTTTAGTTGATTTGTCTTTTAAAATAATTTTGCAATAAATGATTATATAAGTGGTGAATGTAAATTATACATGATGAATATGAAAAAAAGAAAAAATATAGTATTTGTTTGAAGGAAATAAAAAATAAAATTTAAATAGAAGATAATAATATAATATAGAAGAGAGAGAAGAAATATTCTTTTTTTTGTGTAAAAAATAGTATAATGGTTAGAGTAAATTTGATGTTACACTATTTTGGTGTAAATTTGGTATGAAATTTGATGTTAGGGTTGGAAATGGTCTTAGCCTATATAAAAGATAATCGCGTCCTATAATAATAAATGGAATGGAAAACCTGAAATATAAGACCAAACAATCTGCTACAACAAGTTAACTAACACTAATAGTGTAAAATATTTATATAAGTTGAGTCTTTTTCTGTTTGCTAATCTAAAAGTTGAATCGTAATTATATACAAGTTCAAATTATTATGTCAAAGACTTTTGCTATGATGATAATTGTTTTTTTCTAATCTTGCTAGAATCAATCTTCTAGTAATGTAGTAACTAACAAATTACATATTTTTTTTTCTTTCGGCATTGAAAAATCAAACTTTATTTGGAATTGAAAAATCAAACTTTATTTAAATATTCTTTTTCTTCAGGCACTCGATATTGGAAATCCACTAATAAATTTAAAGAATGTGGCATAGTGAAGAAATTAAAAATATGAAGAAAAGGGACGTAAAAAATCAGTCAAAGGCAGCTAGGCTGAAGATGGTGTTTTCTAATGCATGTGCGAAATAGCTGGCTTTTTCAGGCTATTAATAAATTAATCGTTGTGTCATTCTCCATTACCAGACACGTAATGAAATGGCAGTTAGGGTAGTAGGAAATATGTATCGGTCTCACTGATAGTAGCAGCCCACAAAGTCCGCGTCCTAATATTAACATCACTTTCAAATATAGTAATATTATTTTATATAAAATATTGATTTTTATATATATTGACTACACAAATTTTACATATATTATCAGTATAATTTAATCTCATATAACAAGTTACATACAATTTATATATTCTAGATTATGAATCGATATTCATTAAATAAAGATACTTACAATTACTTTTAACGGACCTAATTGCATGCGTAGTATTTTTTAACTTGTTGTCTAAAAAATATTAAATTTGTTGCCAACTTTTGTTTTGGCAAAGCTTTTTTAAAGTATTTTTTTTTCCAAAGTTGATGTGTTTGACCCAGCTTTTAGGATTAAAAAGATACTTGTGAATAGAAACAAAAGTTGTTTTAAGAAGTTAAAAAAAGTAGCATCTTCCCTGACGCAGAAGTAGAAGCAGTTTTTAATTTTACTCGTGGCAAAAATTCCCTTAAGAAAAAATTAGATGTACCAAAATGACCCAAACCTAATAATTAGCTATTCTAAACTTAATACCCCTAATGTGCTAGTATCTATTTTTACTTTTAGGGTAGATTTATTTTATTTTTTGCTAATAAGGATACAATTATATTAAAAGTTAAACAGTAACATTATTACAAAGGGGGACCAATAGTTGTACAGTAACGTCCGAAAAGTCATTATTGAAAGCAGCTAAAGTAAAGGGTGGGGAAGACATAAAATGTATGAGACTCCACTGCAATTGGCCTTCAAAAGAAGATAGAAGCATGCCATATTTTGTCAGGGCGTCTGCTACACCGTTTGCCTCGCGGTAGATGTGGTCAAGTGTGGGTGTCTGCAGCTAATGGCGTAAGGTCAAGCAATCAAAAATAAGATGTTAGTATACATCGTTTCCATTGCGTATCATGGAGATAAGTAGTTGTGAATCAGTTTTAATCTTTAAGGGTAGGAGAAGTAGGTCAGCTGCAAGTTGGAGGCCTAAGAGGAGGGCTCGGAGTTCGACTTCTAAAATAGTAGAGCAAACAATTGGCATAGTGAAGCCTTTTGGTGATTTCGGATAACTCCTCCAACTGATGCTTGCGGCATCACTACTAAAAAAATCAGGGTTTAGCGACGGACAAAATCTATAGCTAAACAGAAAAATTTATCGCTAATCTCATTTAGCGACGGATTAGCGACGGATTATCAAAAGATTCTGCTAGCAACGAGCATTTTAGCGACAGATTAGCGACGACGTTCGTAGCTAATTCCAGTTTTTTTTGTAGTGCGTGTGAGGATTGAAGGAGCCATCGGTGTTAAGTTTGAAAAATAAGAGCTTCAGGGGGATGCCATTTAATGTGTTCGACATGAGTAGAAGGGGTTGGTGGTTGTATAGGAGCTAAGGAGTGAAATTCAATAACATGGAAGAGTATGGTTGGTGGGTGGACAGTGTTGTGGAGGTTGTTGAAGAGATTATCATTTCTGGTTTTCCAAATATGCTAGAGGATAAAAGGAACCAGGAGTGATGCAGGAACATCAATACCATAATATGTGAAAGGTTCCGGTGCGGTGGCATAATAAAGCTTGAGCCAGGCCGAAAGATTTGTAGTTGGTGGTGTGATATGGAAGAAAGACCATACACGAGGTGCAATCGAACATTGAAAAAATAGGTGTGTTAGTGTTTCAGGCATGTGGAGGCAATAGTGGAAGTTAGGTATAGTAAGCATATTGATGGATATTAGGAAAGAAGCTGTGGGGAGGCGTTGTAGTAGAGAAGCCAGAGAAAGGTTTTGAGCTTTGGTGGAATTTTAAGTTTTCAGATCCAGGATAGGTCAGGGACATATGGTTGTTCAGGGAGGGAGATGTGTAGATAAATTTTATATACGGAGGTTGTGGAAAAGCCATGTAGCGAAAACACCCATGAGAGTGTATCAACTCGGTTAAGGGATGGGTGAAAATATATATTATGGATGAGTCGCAGGATGTGTGGGGGCAACTGGAATGAAATTAGAGAGGTATTCCATTGGCCTTGTTGAAGAAGGGAGTTAACGGTAATAGCAGATTCGGAAGAAGTGAGTGGGCCTTGGATAAGGCTTCCAAACGGGCAGTTGTTAGGTAGCCAAGTATCATTCCATACATTGATGAGTGATCCGTTGCCTATCTGCCATTTAACAGCGTGTGTTGAAAGGGAATAACCTTTTACTAGGGACTTCCATATGAAGGAAGTATGCTTTTTAGTTATAAGAGTGTTGGGGTGTTGTTGTCGGTGGTGGTATTTGGCGCAAAGGACTTGCGCCTAAAGGGTATTGAGTTGCTGGAGAAAACGCCAAGCTAAACTAATAAGAAGAGCCATATTTTTTCCTTTAGTTTTTTGAATACCTAATACACCTTGTCGTTTGGGGATAGTAACTTGTTGCCCGTTGACTAGATGAAGACATTTCTTTTCGGTAGTAGTGAACCAAAGGAAGTTTCATTGAACTTGATTAGTGTGGCGGAGAATTTTTGTAGGGAGAAGATTATTTTGCATCCAATAAGTTGGGATGGTGGCTAGGACAGATTGGATAAGTGTAGTATGACCCGCCAGATTAAGAAACTTTGTTTTCCATTCTTGTAATCGAGTGCGCATGCGATCAAGAAGATATTGGTAATCGCTAATCTAGGGTTGAAGGTTGGTAATGGGTAGTCCAAGGTATTTACTAACAATGGAGGATGTACGCATGCGAAAAATAGCAAAGATACGTTGGCTAGAATGTGGGGTTTTTGGGGAAAAAATCATTTTTGATTTAGCATAATTGATTTTTTGGCCAGCGAGAATGCCAAAGCGTTGGATACTGGAGTAAATGTTAGATGCATTTTTAACGTCTACTTTGGCGAAAATAATTAGGTCATCAGCAAACATTAGGTGGGAGATAGAGGGTCCATGTCGGGAGATCGGAATGGGGTCCTATTCCTTAGCCTCTGTGGCATGCAGAGTAAGACAAGTAAGTATTTTCATACAAATAATAAATATATATGGGGATAGGGGGTCGCCCTGTCGGATAGCTCTAGATGGTGAGAAGAAAGGTGTGGGTTCACCGTAAACCATAATGGAGATGGAGGATGTGGATGTGCAGTTCATAATGAGTGTGATTAAGGGTGGTGGGAAGTTAAGGCTAGCGAGGGAGTAATTTATGAAGGGCCATTCAAGGAGGTCAAATACTTTTTCTAGGTTTATCAACATATGACCTATAGTTCCTTTGCGTTTGTTGAAAGAGTGTGCTACTTCTTGGGCAATAATTGCACTGTCAATAGCTCGACGGCCTAGGATGAATCTATTCTGGTAAGGGCTAATTAAGGAGGGTAGGTAGGGCCGAATGCGATTGACAATAATTTTCATAATTGTTTTGTAAATGATGTTGCAGAGGCTGATGGGACGATATTGGGTGATGCGTTCTGGAATTTTAACCTTAGGAATTAATGAAATATAAGTTTGATTAATTTCAGGTGGAAGGAAGGAGGTGGAGAATATATCCTTACAAAATCGGGTGATGGCTCCTTTGGTTGGAGGCTAGTGTTGGTGGAAAAAAATAGGATGGAAACCATCTAGACCTGGTGCTTTAAGCGGCTTAAAAGAGTGGATGACTTTGAATATTTCATCGTTAGCAGTGAGCGACTTAGGTGTAGAGAATTTTCTGAGGTAAGTACTTGCGGTGCATTGTACCGCTGTTTGTTTTAATGTGAGGAAAAGTTCAGTGGTGTAGGTCCGTTGAAAATGGGTTGTGATAATGTTATTTATGAGGGTCTAGTCCAAGACCCAATTACCGACAGTGTCATGTAGGCCTAGAATGCGATTTTTCCGACGACGATGGACAATATTAAGGTGGGAAAATTCGGATTTGGCATCACCGTCATGATTTGTTTTGTATACGCGATTTATGTTTCCAAAAGTCTTCTTCGATTTGTAGGAGTTTATTAAATTGTTCAATAAGTGTATGTTCGAGGTGTAAATGGTAAGGTGTTCGAAGGTGTGGGACCATTTTTCGGAGTCCATCAATTCTAGCTTGAATGAAGTTAATTTGGAGGAAGATATTCCCGAAGCAGGAATGGTTCCAACTTTTAAGAACTTTAGTAAAGTGTTGGAGGGTAGGGATGTAATCATTGGTTGTAGACCAAATATTTTGTACCATGCGAATGAATTCAGGATGGGTGAGCCAGATGGTTTCAAATTTAAATCCCGTGGCGCTACGAGAGGTGGCACTTGCAAGATTTAATAGAAGAGGACAATGGTCAAAGTGCGTGCGGGGGAGGTGTAATATAGACGAATCTTGAAATAGGCGCAACCAATCGGAGTTCACTAAAAATCTGTCAAGTCGTTCTAATATAAGTGTGCGTATTAATTTTTTTTATTAGTCCAGGTGAAACGTGCGCAAGTGAAACCAAGATCATGCATACCTATGTGATGTAAGTATTCTAGAAAAGCATTTATTCTTGAGGTGACTTATGAGGTGAATAATTATAAGATATGTGACTTTTGAGGTGAATAATTATATTTGTTTGAAAGATATTTTGATATATTAAAATCATTGAAAGAATAAAGTATATTTTAATTTTATTTTCGTTTTTACTTAGATAAAAATGAAAACCCTAATCATACTCTTCCATAATAAATATTTTGAATTATTTATTTTCTTAAATAATATTAACTACAAAGTAATTCTTTTCATGACCTTAATCAAAATTTGACATTTAAAACTACTTTTTAAAAAGTTTGGCCAATCACAATTAATTACTTCTCAAAATTGCTTTTCAAATTAATCAGCGAAACGCAAACTATTTTACTCCAACTTTTTCGAAAAGCTCTTTTATTAAAAATACTTTTCAAAATAAACTAATTTTTTATGTTTTGCTAAATATGCCATAAAACTTTATAGTATTCGATAACTTCTGGTCACACCAAGTTTTACCTGAAATTCTTCTAGAAGAGATCTCAAGCCTCGAATAAGATAATTATCATGTTTTTTTGGCCAAAGATTTGGGCCTGCATACGAAAATACCGAAACCTTAAATATATAACGACCTTCTTGTCAGTTTAATCATTTAGATTTAACCTTTACAATTTTAAATTCTACGAGCTATTCGTTGAATGGCATACTATTAACTTTCATACTTCACCGTTACAATATTAAATTTCACGTTTACAATCTTAAATTTTTACGAGTTATCCATTGAAGTGGTATACTATTTACTTTTATATCGTATGAAAGTATACTATGATTCACAATTTTTCTATTGTGTAAATAATTTAATCTATCAAATAATTTGATCTATAAACTCTGCGGTGTATACAATCTAATCCATGACATAATTTGATCTATAGACAATATCGCTGTGGTCCGAACATATAAATGTTTGTTTTAAAAGCCTTAACTTTGGCTTTTATATAAAACTTAGATATTTTGACTGATATGGTTTTATTTTATTGCAAGATATGATAAGTTAGTTCCTCACTAAATTTTCTTTCGTATGTCATATCAAAACCTAATTAAAATAGAAATGTTTCAACGTAGAATTAGAGTGGTGGATAAACCGAACAAGTTGAGATACGTATTTTCCAAGTTAGACTCATGGTCATGGGTCACACTTGACTTTTCCGGTGTGACATATAATCCCAATAAAATAAGCATAGAGTATTTTTAGTCTCTGAATGAGAAATAGAGACAAACATTTCTGTTGTTTATTGAAATTCCGGCCTATATAGAACGACATTTGCCAAATTTGTTGAAATAGTGTTGCTCCCAAACGCACACGCGAATATACGTGGTCGTACAAATGATATAGGATTGTAAGTCATGATATCGTACTCTCAGGGACTTGTAAGTCCAGGTTCAAGATCTTGTTCTACTCAATCTTATATGCAATCTAGAATTCCCTCTCCCCGAGTTCAATCTTAGATTCGTAGATAATAATCAATTGGTGATCAAACAATCAAATAATTAAGCATAAGATTGCATAAATAAACAAATATGATAAAATAACAAGAACAATCTAAGCTTCAAACTACAACGTTCATGTAGTACCCCACAACTCTATAACTAATAAACTATGAAACTAAAAGAAGATTAAAAAATAACTAAATAAATAAATAAACTAGTTCGAAGTGTCCTCAAAGTGTGGTATACGTTCCCTCCTCCAATATATGTTTGATTCCCTTAAAAATAAGTTTAGAACCCCTTTTATACATGTTGGGGACCTGAAAGGTCGAAATCTCCAAGTTTCAGCCGAGTTAGGACAAAATCCGCCCTTCAGCGTCTCGCTTGGCGCCTGGCACCAACCTAGACAACGATGTTTTTGGTCTGCTGTCAATGGCGTTTTGGTTGGTGCCTAGCGCGAACTTGGACACCAAACTTATACTTCCTCCAGATTCTTCTGTTTTTACTTCAATTCGCATGCAAACTTTCCAAACCACTTCCAATTGACTTCTACACATATAAATAACATTATTAAGCTCGAACCATAAATATTCACATTAAAGTTAATAAGAGTGAGGAAAAATGCAAGGCAAATTACATGAAAAACATGTAATTTTAGCCAAACATGAAATATATTTAAAAGAAGCTTCTATATATATGCTTGCATTTTTCCGTGTATGTAGCGGACCCAAGAATTTCTTCGAGCGAGGTCAAATATGAGAATACAGGCTTATTTACATTAGAGTTAAAAGAATTTTTATACAATCATTATATTGAACTTGCTTTATTTTTTAGGTCTCTAATCTCATCATTTATTATGAAGAGCTAACTGTAATTATAAATCTTTTAGATTACAGAATCGAGAAAGAAATTAAAATAGACATAGAATGAGAAGGATATCCATGTCAGCATTAATCTTCTTCGTATAATTACTGTATAGGGTAAAATATGTTATATTGAATGATCCCATGAGAAAATGATACGTGGAGCCGAAGATAGAGGATGGCTGAAATTGAAGGCAACGATTTTGTTTGTTACTGGAGATAATGATACTCATAAAGAAGAAATAAATGCTTGCCACCCGACAACATTTAATGAAGAATATTCTTTGGCATTTAGTACACTGCCCGTTACAAAAGAATATGACATTCGTGACCCCCGTTACACACTCTTCAATGGCCTTATAATTGGTATTAAAAAAGGGCTTGATCTTATGAGCTTGTTCCCTAGGTGCAACTATGAATAATGATCTCTATTGTCATTGTAAAGGACAAGAATTTTCTGGCAACACACACGCTACGTATTGTATATTTATATAATTCATCTATTATTTTAGGATCAAATTAATTCACTTGTCTAGAAACCAAAATAAATTTAGCTTTACTGTTTTACAAGTAAATAGTTTGGCACCCTCCGTGGGGCCTAGACAGTTGTGTAACTAAGGTTGTGCTTGCCTCTTGTACTAACGCATTTTGAATATTTATTCTTAGCAAAAAATCATAGAAAATAGCAGATAATGGTGTTAACATCACATACAATATTGAGGCCCAAGGAAACTAGCCTCAGTACGAGGATTCAATCAGTGATACCCACGGTGAAGGGAACGATGCCACGGCGGACAGGCGGTACCCGCAACATGTTCGGGAGGCGACTCCTGATGATGCTAAAGAGGAGCATGTCGTTGAAGCAGTAAAGGTCCTACAACAAGAACAAGAGGTTATTCTAGGCCATCTCACATGACAGGATAAGGTTATGATAGAACTAAAGCAGGCGTTATCGGGTGCTTCCAATAACGCGAACGGACGAGGTCCAATTCTTCCTTCTGCTCCCGCAAATCAAACAATGCAGAGCGTCGACAGCAACACCTCGAGGGGCGAGGTTGGTTTTGATGGGACCGGGGGAGGAGCGGATCTGGTCATAACAATGAGAGTGATCCCTTCAAAAATAAACTCATACAGTTTATGAGGGAAGTGAACACCCGCATGCACCAAATCCTGGGTGCACCACCGTTGCTGAAAGTACCAGACTCAAAGAAGTACACTCAACTGTCGCACAAACTGAGCGCGGCACCAGAGTTGATCCTTACGCGGTTTAAAATGCCCGACGTGCTGAACTATGACGGGACTTCAGACCCTCAAAAGTAGATCACCACCTATACAATGGCGGTGAAAGAGAACGATTTACCTCCCCACGAGATTGAATCAGTTTTGCTGAAAAACTTCGGAGAGACTCTCACGAGAGGGGTCTTGACGTGGTATTCATTGTTGCTTGAGCATTCTATAGATTTCTTTGAGATGCTCATGGATTCTTTCATTAAGGCCCATGCTGGGGCCAGAAATTTGCAGGCCCAGAAAGCCGACCTATTCAGAGTCACACAAGGAGAGTCCCTGTTGCTGCAGGAATTCATAACCCGATTCTAGAAGGAACAGATGATACTTCCAGCTATTCCAGATGAATGGGCATCTAAAGAATTCACCAAGGGTTTGAAATCGAGAAGTTTCGATGCTTCCCAAAAATTAAAGGAAAGCTTTATCGAGTTCCAAGCGGCGACTTGGGTAGTTGTTCACAACCGGTACGAGTCAAAGATAAGGATTGGGGATCATCATCTCGGCTTCCCAGCATCGCCTGAAGGTCGGGAGAAGAATAAAAAGAAATCAAAATACGACTTCAACATAGATAGATGGTCTTCGAGGGGCCAATTTTTGCCTTATGAACGTGCCGATAGACGCGGCAAGGATTTGCAGTCGGCAGATAGGTTCATTACCGATAGAAGAACTAATTACGGCAGGAACAACAAATCATTAGAGGACAAGGAAATGTTAGGTTCTCGAGATCCTTCCTACCCCAGAATATCAGAATACAAATTTTATGTTAGATTACTAGAGTTGGTATCGGCTATGAGGAGCATTAAAGAAGCATGGTTCCCGGAGCCGATGAGGTCCGATTCCAGCAGGAGGGACCCTAATTTTTGGTGTGAATACCATGGGACCAATGGACACCGGAGTAGGGACTACCAACATATGCATGAAGAGGTGGCGACACTACTAAAAAATGGCCATCTCAGGGAATTCTCAAGTGACCAGGCAAACAACAATCACGGTCGCAACCATGATAATACAGAGCTCTCAAAAGCAAGTGAAGATCCCTCGAGCATGATGATCAACATGATTTTTGGGGGAACAAGATTGACGTGGTCACCTTATCGATAGCAAAAAAGATAAAGGTATCGGTAACCCACAGTAAGAGACTTCAGGAAGTCACTAAAGATGATATCACTTTCACGGAGGAAGACACAGACGGATTGTTGCTCCAGCACAACGACGTGTTGGTAATTTATTTAAATGTATTAGATTTTAAAATCAAACGTGTTCTGGTTGATCTAGGGAGTTTGACCAATATTATTTAATAGAGGGTATTGGAACATGCCAAACTTACTGGGAGCATCATTCCGACTACAAAACTACTCGTCGGGTTCAACCTTGCAATCGTGAAAATCCGAGGAGAGATCCTACTGCCTACAAATGCCAAGGGGATGATAAAGATGAAATTTTTCGAGGTGGTGGATGGTGATATGGGCTACAACATTATCCTGGGAAGACCACGGTTGCACGAGATGAAGGCTATACCATCAACGTATCATCACTTGTAGAAATTCCTAACTCCCGAGGGGATTAAACATATAAAAGGAAATCAACTGGTAGCAAGGGAGATGAATGCAATTTTGGTCTCTAGTAGAAAAGGAAAGAATCATATGGCATAGCAATTATAGGAACTGGAGCCTTCTCCCGAATCAAGTGAAGTCAAATAGGGGGAAGAGGCGTCAGAATCTTATTAGGTGCCAAGATATTTCTAGGTATTAGAAGAGATGAACGCAACGAAATCCACAGCGGAAGAGCTTAAGCATGTCGCATTGTTTGAAAAGTTCATGGAGAGGAAATTTCACTTAGGGACATGACTGCACCCTGAGCTCAGGTCTGGGTTTATTAAATTTTTAAAATTTAATGCTGATTGTTTTTCATGGTCACGTGCGGATATGGCAGCCATCCCAATGGAAGTGGTCATACAAAAGCTAAGCCTGGATCCCAAAATCCCTTCGGTAAGACAAAAAAAACGTCCTATTATGGAGGCCAAAAATAAATTCGTCAAAGAAGAGGTAATTTGCTTATTTGATATTGGTTCAATCTGAGAGGTAAAGTTTTCGGACTTGCTAGCTAACGTAGTATTAGTTCCTAAGAAGAACAATAAATTTCGCATGTGCGTACACTATAAGAAATTGAATAAGGCATGCCCAAAGGGCTCGTTCCCATTTCCAAACATCGATAATATGATTGATACAATGACCAGGCACGAGTTAATGAGTTTCCTTGATGCTTACTCCGGCTTCAACCAAATTAACATGAAATCAGAAAAATAGGAAAAAACTTCGCTTATATAAAATTTCGGCACATATTGCTATAATGTGATGCACTTCGGGCTAAGGAACACCAGAGCCTCTTATCAGCGGCTCGTTAACAAGATATTTGAAAACCAGATAGGGAAAACCATGTATGTTTATATAGATGATATGTTTGTTAAGTCTTTGAACGTAGGTGATCATCTTAAACATTTGCAAGAAAATTTTGATATCCTAAGGAAGCATAATATGAATCTTAACCCCAAGAAGTGCGCATTCGGGGTCAGCTCCATCAAGTTCCTAAGATTTCTGGTGACACAAAGGGGGATTGTGGTTAACCTCGATAGAATTAAAGCCATAAAAAAAATCCCGAACCAGCTATCAAGCATAAAAGAGGTTCAAAGGCTCACAGAAAGATAGGCCATTTTGAGCAGGTTCATTTTCCGGTCTTCAGAAAAATGCCACCATTTCTTTGTGCTGCTTAAAAAGAAGAAAATTTCGGCACATATTGCTATAATATGATGCACTTCGGGCTAAAGAACACCGGAGCCTTTTATCAGCGGCTCATAAACAAGATATTTGGAAACCAGATAGGGAAAACCATGTATGTTTATATAGATGAAATGTTTGTTATGTCTTTGAACGTAGGTGATCATCTTAAACATTTGCAAGAAAATTTTGATATCCTAAGGAAGCATAATATGAAGCTTAACCCCAAGAAGTGCGCATTCGGGGTCAGCTCCATCAAGTTCCTAGGATTTCTGGTGACACAAAGGGGGATTGTGGTTAACCCTGATAGAATTAAAGCCATCAAAAAAATCCCAAACCAGCTATCAAGCATAAAAGAGGTTCAAAGGCTCACAGAAAGATAGGCCATTTTGAGCAGGTTCATTTTCCGGTCTTCAGAAAAATGCCACCATTTCTTTGTGCTGCTTAAAAAGAAGAAAATTTCGGCACATATTGCTATAATGTGATGCACTTCGGGCTAAAGAACACCGGAGCCTCTTATCAGCGGCTCATAAACAAGATATTTGAAAACCAGATAGGGAAAACCATGTATGTTTATATAGATGATATGTTTGTTAAGTCTTTGAACGTAGGTGATCATCTTAAAAATTTGCAAGAAATTTTTGATATCCTAAGGAAGCATAATATGAAGCTTAACCCCAAGAAGTGCGCATTCGGGGTCAGCTCTATCAAGTTCCTAGGATTTCTGGTGACACAAAGGGGGATTGTGGTTAACCCTGATAGAATTAAAGCCATCAAAAAAATCCCGAACCAGCTATCAAGCATAAAAGAGGTTCAAAGGCTCACAGAAAGATAGGCCGTTTTGAGCAGGTTCATTTTCCGGTCTTCAGAAAAATGCCACCATTTCTTTGTGCTGCTTAAAAAGAAGAATCACTTCAAAATGGACCCCAGAATTCTAGCAAGCTTTGAGGGATATCTAAAGGTACTTGTCAAGTCCTCTATTACTACTAAAATCGGAGGAGGGAAAAAATCGTTAATCAACTTAGCAACTTTGGAGGTAGCGGTAAGCGCCATTTTAGTCTGTGAGGATGAAGGTACACAATCTCTCATTTATTATGTTAGTAGAATTTTAACGAAAGCATAAACTCTTTGCCCGCATTTGGAGAAGCTGGCCTTAGCTCTCGTAGTCGCTGCTCGAAAGCTAAGTCCTTACTTCCAATGTCACCTGATAGCTATGGTGACCACATTTCCCCAGCGGAATATCCTTCGTAAGCCTAAACTCTCGGGTAGGCTAGCCAAATGAGCCATCAAAATGAGTGAATTTGATATAGAATATAAACATAGGACTGGGATTAAGCCACAAATTTTTGCCGACTTTGTGGCTGATTTCAGTCCGGGATTGCAGCCTCTAGCAACCAAAGAAGAAGTGATGGTGTTAGAATCCACATCACGAGTTAGGACCTATTTACAAATGGATCTTATTATGTAAAAGGGTCCGGGATTCGCATAGTATTAATCACGCCTTCGAGAGAAACCCTAAGGCAGACCATAAGAACGGTCTCATTAACTAACAACAAAGCAGAGTGTGAAGATTTTGTTGCAGGACTCGAACTGGCCGAGGACTAGATTCCAAGGTCATAGAGATCAAATGCGACTCCCAGCTGGTGGTAAATCAGGTATGCGGGATCTTAGCCAAAGAGGAATGCATGCAATAATACGTAGCGAAGGATCAAGCTTTGCGAAAATACCTAAGTAGATGCATTATCTAACCTTGGCTAATCAACAAAAATGAAAGCCATGCAGCTTACACACTCGGTTCTGGATGTAGATAACTACTACGAGGTAAACATGACTAATTTGGTCTGGGACTAGATGAATGAGATCATTGATTACATCGAGCACAAAAAGTTTCCTGAAGATCCTAAGGCATCTCGGGTGCTGCGCACCAGAGCACTACGATGTAGCCTCGAAGGAGGACAATTGTACAAGAAATCTTAACAAGGCCCACTGGCCTGATGCTTGGGAGCCTCCGAAGCAAACTATGTTATGCGATAAATTCATGAAGGATTCTGTGGAAATCATTCGGACGCAGATTCCTTGGTACTGAAGCTGGTAAGGACGGGATATTATTGTCCCCAAATGGAGCAAGACGCCAAAGCTTTTGTTAAAAAATTCTATAAATTTCCACACTACGCACAGTTGGTTCATCAACCAGAAGAACCATTACACTCGGTTTTGTCTCCATGGCCGTAGTGGGGGATGGATATCATCGGACCACAGCCTCCGGCCCTTGGAAAGGTAAGGTTTCTTTTCATTTTAAAAGACTATTTTTCTAAGTGGGTCGAAGTATGTATTTATCGGAAGATCGATGAATGTGAAATGGTGGATGTTTTATGGGAGAACATAATTTGCAAATTTGGGATACCAAAAGATATAGCATGCGACAACGGGCCAAATTTAAAGGTGCAAAGTTCCTTGAAGACTTGAAAATAAAAAGAATCACATCTTCCCCATCATTCGAATGCAAATGGTCAAATGGAGTCAACAAACAAACTAAAGATTATCTAGCAACTCATTGGTGGAATCCGCGAAGGTGCAAAACTTCTAATATTCACATTCGCATTCTTCGCATTCGAACACTAGGGGGATGATATGAGGATGTGGCAACAATAACTCCCACATCAACCAGAATACGAAACCTAGAAACATAGTTGTATCATCGGGATTGAGGACTGCGCGGTCAGACCCGTAGAAATAAGTTGTACAAGTTAGCCACAAGAAATGGAAATTTCTTTTTAGCATAATGAATGCTTATGTACTTTTTGAAAATGGAAGGAATAAAGCAAATTTCTTTTATTTCTATCTTGTTTCTTGTTTGAACGATGAATTAATTTTGTTATTCGAAAGTTAAACAAGTATTTAAAATGCTAGTGTCATAATGAATACGAGACTTCCTCTTCAAGAGCACCGTATAAGAGGGCCCTCTCTTATAAAAACCCTCACGATAAAGGGTTGATTTATGAAGAACTTGTGCCCAAAATCCAAATGCTTTTAGGGGAAAATATTGTTACCCAAGTTTTCCCTATATATTTTTGATATGCATAAATACTTTCAAGATAGCATATATATATATGCATATATAAGCATGCACAAGGTCTTTATAATTTTTCTATAATTTTGAAGGTTTTAAATTTATTTATTTCTTCTTTTTTATTTATAAAATTTCCAATAATTATCCTCCAAATTATTGTTGTGATAATTTAACCATCTAAATCCCATATGTATACCAAAATATTGCTTAGATAATTTTTGTGCATTTTTTATAATTGCATTTATAGATTTAAAGTCAATTTGCATATATTATAATATTAGCACTATTAATGTACAATTATGTGTTATATGCATAAAATGATCTTCTATATTTTTAAAATGTTAAATATCTATTTCAAATATTTTTAGTACACGAAATTATTTTTTTTAGAAATCATTTATCATTTATTATAAATTGCATATGGTTAAATTGGCTATTTAAAACTTAGCCAAATCATATTTCAATTATAGCCTCAATTAAACCCAATAGCCCAGCCCAATTTCAGATTAAAATACCCGACCTAGGCCCAAATTACACCTACCCAACCCAAGACCCCATCAGATCCTGGCCATTGATATTTTTAGATCCACCTTGTTGGTTCTTTCATTTTTTAATTCTAAACAACCCCTAACCCTAATCATTTTC
Source organism: Nicotiana glauca (assembly GCA_026770625.1). Lineage (NCBI taxonomy): Eukaryota > Viridiplantae > Streptophyta > Magnoliopsida > Solanales > Solanaceae > Nicotiana > Nicotiana glauca. The sequence goes on along the minus strand of MU771860.1, from coordinate 61,897 downwards.
CAAATACCGTTGTCCTAAAATTCCCTCTACTCTCAGTAAACTCTCAATCCAACCCTAGCCCTTCAACCGCTAACCTCCCATCTCCGGTCATCTCTGGTGACCACTCATCGTCTCCTAAACCTCAATGGCCTCTCTCATGACATGCTCGCCTTCTCTAAGGCCTTCAAGGGCCTTGGGTTATGACGACTTGCATCTAGGGTTCATCACCTATCTGTTCTTGGCTACTCCAGTGTGATTTCAAACAAAATCATGCTATATATGTTAAGATCCTTGGGATTCTAGACAGGTTCCTTCATCCCTATATGAGTTTCTTTTGAAACCCTAATTTCTTTTCTGTACCTCCCAGATCTGTACAAATTTAGGACGATTTGAGTTTGTTTCTTTAATGTTTTACGCTGTACTTGAGATTCTTTACAAGAATCATTGATTTTAAGTGTTTTTCACCTTCTTCTAAAAATAGGATTTCAAACTTCTTTTTAAAGCATTGTTTAATTGCTTCTTTGTGTTTAAACTTCTATTTCTTGCATGTGTTGGCTGATTCTATGATTTTACTTCATCTTCAACTTGTCTATATTGAAAGCCCTAATTTTTCTAGGTTTTTTTTATTTGGTTCCATGTATCAGCATGACTGGCCGGTTCTCGTTAGAGTTTCTGTGACTACTTTGCCCCGAATATGTTTCTACTAAGTTTCTTACCCAATTTACATCAACTCTGTGTGCTTGTGTTCATCTTGGCTGTTCAAGACTTGCCTCTTTCTATCAATGCTATTTAATCTTCATGTTTTGTAGAGTTATGTGTCGGTCTCTGGTTATTCTTGTCTTACTCTATTTATATGCTAAAACATTGACTCATGATTCTCTCTTTCATTGATTCTGACTTCCCTGTTTCTTGGCTTGATTTGAAAACTTTCCTTTAGACCTTCGATTCTCCCTGTTTAAACTTGGCTTATTTGTTTATTCATGGGAACCTATGTTATTCTCCTTAATTCAGTATTATTTTGAGTCCTTGATTCACTGATTTGTTGCATGCTGATTCTTGATTATTTCCATATTCTGCAACCTTATTTAGTTTTCTTACCTTATTTGGGTTAACGTACGCTGATTCTTCACTAACTATTTTTTAATTAAACCCATGTGTATTGACCCCTAATTGTTTATTTTATACCTAATGCCTTACTTGGTTCCTTTCCTCAAACATTTTCTGCCCATTACCCTTGGTTAATTGCCCCTTAATTAAGGGGGTACTTGTATTGATTTGATTCGAATTAGTACATGGTTCCATAATTATTACTGAACTTTGATTCTTGCCTTATTTTCTTCCTGTGTTCAAACTATATATACCCTGCTCTTTTACTAATATAACACGAACACATTGGTTCAAAAAGCTCTCTCTTGCACAAAACACTCTTCTGCGCTCTTTCTTTGGTTACTTGCTATTGTTCTAAGCCAGTCGGGTGCAAGCCAAGGCTGATTACTCTACACTCTTGCTCCTCACTTTGTGTTTACTACCTTCTATACTGGTATGTCCTGACTTCAATTCAAGGTTTCAAAAATAACATATTTCTTTTATTACTGCAATTCATCCTGTTTCTAGTCTGTTTTCACTTATGGTTTTGTTGTTCAACTTACAACTAAAATGCTTACTTCATCGCTTTATCAGCATGTTTCTGAATGTGTCCCCTCTCTTAGACTTAGCATGTTTCTGAATGTTTCCCCTCTCTTAGACTCAACATGTTCATGAAGTGATGTCCCCCTTCTAGTACACCCCAATGTGGCTCTTCCTTACTTATCTTCCTCTGATTTCTAGCATGAACCTTTCTGTGCAAAGTAGTTGTTTATCCTTAAGTTACTTGACTCTGTGTTAATTCTGAAGTTCCTTAACCCCTTAGCATATTGCTGATTATATGCTTAAGCACTCTTACCACTATGTGTTCACCTATGTGACCTATATGTCCCAAATCTCATTACCTTGTTTGTGGTTGCTGAATCTGCCTTGGTTCTATGTTCCTTGATTTTGTATAAACCTTTTTTGGGTACTGTTTTTGGACTATTGCTTGTTACTCTACTCTCTTTTCATAAATGTCTCTGTTATTTTTACAAAACTATTTCAATTAATTCTCTTTTACACTGCTTTCATGCTAAAACCTTTTCAAAACTATGTCAAGCACTATCACTCTACTCTTAGGGCCCTAAGTTATGCCGCTCTAGTGTGTGACTGCTTAGGGATCCCTATGAGATCTCTCGAAACTCTGATGCAATGGAGCTGGTTCTTCTACACTATACCTACTCAGTTATGGTTGTGAAATCTGGGTGTAAGCACCGTCCGGGATCCATTAAGGTCCTTAGGGAACTCTGACACACCCGGATATGAGAAAGGCTATGAAACAATCTTGGCATTTGAGGTTCTGGAAATCTGGGCCTATTTTCAGGCTCCCTATAGTGTAGCTTCTTATTTTTCTTTATCTATGTAATTCATTTCAATGTTGGTTTGTAATATTCTTTGTAAACGAATATTGGTTGGCTAGTGAAAAGGGGAGGGTAGTTATGTATGTTACCAATATCAATGGGTAGAAACCATGCCTTAGGTTTACATTTCCTACATGCGCATTAGAATCCATGTCTAGGACCAACACATTCAAAGCATGTCATGCATTAGATATCATGATTTATGTTTACTGCTTCAGCATCTCATTTGACCTTATTTATCACTTAGAAACCCTACTTCTAGGCTAAATAACAGCATTCACACAAAACTATTACTCCAATGCATCTGGAAATCATGCATAAAATTATTGTAACTCTTTGTGCATTCAGAAATCACGCTCTTGGAATTCTGCATATCCTGAAATCATTCTGCATTTTATATGTACAAGTTAGATACCATGTTTTAGGATCTCGTCCATACTCGCGCAGTTACCTAGTTAAACTAATAATGCATGAAAAAGGACATAAAACAGTCTCACGTCTAATTATCATGTTTAAGTAAAACTAGTCATAATCCCTTTATATCTTTGCAACACTTAGAACACTATGCTTTAGGTAAAACAACTTTTAAACTGTCTTAACAATCCTGGTAACTATTGTACGCTATCCCGCGCCTAGGCAAGCCTTGGGTAATCAACTCTTATAAAACAGGGAACTGCCTCTTTGTGTTTACTGCTTAATGGTTAACAAGCTAAAAATCAGTAGGCAAAATGATTAGGACCCCTGCTTCTGAGCTCGTAAAATAAATCTGCATGTCTCTTATGTTTTAAGACTCACCCAGACATCATGTCTTAGGATCCCGTTGAACAATACTGCCATTGTTTGTGTTTGAGTCGTGCTATTTACATGCATTATCTATGGAGGTAAATATGAGCCTTTTATTTTCTCCTTCCAGCTTTTATTTGCTAAGGTCCTGTGTGTTCTTGCTTGTCGCCTTAGTATTTTCTCCTTTAAACCTTAGAGTTTTTTCTAGAACTGCCTATAGGTAGAGGTCCTAATTTCCTCCAGGACCAATAGGAAGGGACGGGTAACAATGCGCATAGAGATCGCTAAACAACACTCGCTTAAATAACCGCTAAGGGGTAGTGTGAGCACGTAATTTTTGCCACGCTTAATTTACTCCTATAAATTCATTAGAATTAGAATTTTACTTTTATTATTTGAACTTTTAGGAATTAATTGCATGATTTTATATCTTGTTTGCATTTTTGTATGCATTTTTTTTAGTTGCTGTAATTCATAAAAAGGTACAAAATAGTACGTTTTCATTTAGAATTTGTTTTTATATTTTAATCAATCAATATTACTAAAATAGAAGAAAAATAACAAAAATAGTCCTTTTACCATTTTTAATTCTACATTTTACATTTTTTAGTTTAGTTTTTTTTCGAATTAGGAATTAGTTGATTTTGGAAATTAATTAGTATAATTTTAGATTTTTGATTTGGGTCTTGTATGATAAAATCAGAAAATACAAACAAAATAATAATAACAAATAAAATACAAAACAATTAAATAAAAAGGAAAAGAAAAGGAAAGAAAATTAATAAAAAGAGAGTGAATAATTGAATCAGGCTATAAAATTGGGCCAAGTTGGTCTGGCCCAAATGATTTCCCCCTCAGCCCTTCCTAGTATCCATTTCCCAAGCCTAATCCCTTTAAAAATCCGGTCTGCCCCCTCAGTAAAATGAAACGACGCCGTTTGGCGTCGTTTGATCTTGACCGTCAATCTCCCCTCATCCAACGGTCCAAAGTGATCCTTCAATTTAGATAAAATTGTCCGAAAATATCCCATACCCTAAAACATTTCTCATTATCCTCGTACACCCTTGTAACCCCACCCCCGTCTCTGTCGGCCACCGTATCCCCACCGTGCTTCTGCCCTCCTCCGCCGTCTGCCGCCGGCCGAAAATTGCCTCTGCTGGCGGCGATGCTCCAAATAACCCCAAAATTACACTCCTTACTCCTCTTTTCCTCCTCTTTCCAATCCTCAAATCCATTTCCCTCAAATCCTCACCGATTTTCTCGAATTTCAGATCGAAATCCGGCCGAAATGCAAATTCATCAAAATAACCCCAAAATTATACCCTAGGTTCCTCATTTCCTTCTCTTTCTGTATCTAGCATCAGTTCCCTTCAAACATCATCGGAACGGCTCGAATTTTGAATCTCGAAAAAGGCAGAACCCTAGGAGTTCATTTTTGCTCGATTTGGCCTGGTTTTTCGAGTCTGGTATTGGATTTGAACCACAAAATAATGTTTTCGTTTGTTCTTTGAGAAGAACAAATGATTGACATTATTCCGTCCCATTTATTGATTTTTTTATTCTCCATTCCGGCCTTGCATAGGTGAGTTCTATTTCCGATTCTTTGTTTAACCTTTTTTTTCTGTTTTAAGATCTCATAATTGCTAATTTCTCTTTTTATTTTCATTTTAGTATTGGTCAGTGTGTTCTGACTTCGTTTTCTAATTTTGTGCTTGATTTTCCTTTTTGATTGTCTGTTTGACTTTAGTTCATGTTGATGATAGTCTGTTTAGTAGTATGATTTTTAGGATTGGCTAGGTTTTGATCTTTGTTATGCTTTGTAATTGTAAGATATTATTTTAATCTTTTGCTTTAATAGCTTTTAATTGACTTTGTTTGGACTTGACTGATCTTAATTCATTGTTCAGTATTTCTTTATGGTTGTTGCTAGCTGTTTTTAATTAGTTTCGTTTAGTTTTCATTAAATTAGTAGTTAGTCTTAATCAGTTATTAGGTTTAGCTTAGGCAAATGTGTCATGGATATAGCTGATTTAGACTCATTAGGATTAACTATAGTTAAGATTTTAACTAAGGTAAAAAGGGGTTGGAGGTTATAGTTCATATTAGGGTTAGTAATTCTAAGGGCAAGCAAGGGTAGTTTAGGCATCTAAAGGGGCTGATTTGTAAATACTTGGTAATTTTAGAACAAAAACAAGGTTAGTATAGGTTTTTCATAGCTAAAAGAATACCCTAGGGCCTTCTAGAAGGGGGCCTTAGTGTAAGTTTCTGCATTTTTAATGCAGTAACTTGGGTAACAAGTCACAAATTTAGGGTCTAATAGTCAATTTCTGAAAATAAAAAGGGGAAAAAATAGAAAAACCCTTCCAGAACATTCTGCCCCATTTCTGGTCTATAAAAGGCATCCCTAGTGCCATCTTTAACAAGTTTAGAAGCTCTGAAATTCCAAATTCCTTCCAACTTATAATTTCCTCCCAAAATCCTCCTCTTACAAGCTGAAATCTCACATTTTGAATTTCAAATTAAAAGACAATTTAAATCTGTAGTCCAGTAGCAAAAACCTTCATTTTTAGATAAAAATTTTCCGGAAAAACCAAAAAAAAACAAAAAACTTACAAAATCCTTTAAAATACTGTTTTATTAGAAACTTTAGGCTAATTTTGATACTTTAGTAGCTCATTCACATTATTTACATCAATACTTAGTTGCTGAAATCATCTAAACATTCCTGGGTTCAGTCTCAAGTTGATTTGGGTGCATTTAAGCTATTTTGCTCGTTTTCTTAACTGCAAAGGATCCTATGCCATTTGACAGCATTTCTAGCATTATAACATCACTCCGAGCCTATGATTTTTACTGCTGAATTGCTGCGACCTTGCTAACAATCCATTGACCCTTGTTTTGCCCCAATTTCCAGGTACAAACTCGAGTTTTGATATGCTGTTAGCTTGGATTGACAAGTGAAATAAAAATGCTCTTTCATTTGCTCCAAAGTATGTTTTTGTTTTTGAGCGCTATGTAGCATTAGCTAGATAAATAGTGACTGATGTAGACTTAGTTACTTTATAATCATAGACTATTATTATATGACTGTTTGTGTATCGTTTGGACTGCTGTTTGTATTAATCGTCTCTATTAAACATTAGCATAAGTTAAGGTCAGGTATTCGTGTGGAGTTTATAATTGAGAATGTCCAAGTAGTTTACTATGTTCCTATTTTTAAAATGCATCTCATCTATTTTTGCAATTAAATAGGGGTGGACATATAGGAGTGTTGGAATTGGATATACGGACTAGATATATATAAATGGGACTGGACATCAAACTAGAATGAGTCATAATTCGAGTTCCATATTGCTTATTCAATAATATTGGCTTTAACATGTTCAATTTTAGCAGGATCAGCATTAAACTAGTTCTGATTTTAACATTATATTTCAGCATATTCAAGTACTTTCAGAAAGTAGTCACAATTTCTGCACAAAATTTTCTTTGTTAAATTTATAAGGTTGAAATCTTCTTTAAGTTGGATTCAAGTTGAATTGGGCTTTTAAGAGGCCCAAGCATGGTAAATGCTGAAAATCAGCCTCATACATATCTAGGCCTTGGGCTAATTCCCCAAAGCCCAATACTGGCTCCCTTCGCAGACTGCTATTGCCATAGACTTGGGCCAACTTCTCAAGGCCCAAAAAATTGCTAGAAGTCAAAAGGATTTTTAAAAAAAAATTTATTCTAGGAATAGAGGATCAATTGGCAAATATAAATTTGGGTTTCGAGTTAGGTGGCGGGTCCAAATTAAAGGGGTCCTTCCTTTTGTTTGAATTCGGACTTGAATTCGATGCTCGAATTTATAAATGTAAATTAATTAGACCCTTTTTGAGACAAATAATAAACAGAAAATCTTAGTTTGCATTAGGATAGCCTTTAAACAATAAAAATGAGACGAGCCTGGCCAAACAAAAATATACAAATTGCGGGGCCCTCATTAATTACTTAATTAAAAATACTTAGCATTTGGAGCATGCCATTTAGCGAATTTTACGGACCTTCGCAAAGTTAAAAGACGTTAGTCACTTTAGGCGCGAATTTTAATAATCCTACCTTCCTAAATATGGGTGTGCATTTCATGCGACCCAAATCCAAATCCTAAAATGTCGAATAAGAATGTGTCAAGGATCCGGGTGCATTTCATGGGACGTGATCCGAAAACACTTTTTTTAAACGATGTTCACTTTCGTAAAAAATAGTTAAAAGCGGTAAATAATTATGAAATTGCAATATAGTTCGGAACATGTTTAAAAATTATATTTTTAGCCATTTATAATAATTTAAGCGATCGTGCTAGAACCACGGGATCTGAGGGTGCCTAACACCTTCCCTCGGGTCAACAGAATTCCTTACACAGAATTTCTGGTTCGCAGACTCCAATTGGGAAGTCGAAATTTTCCTCGATTTGGGATTTAAGTTAAACCGGTGACTCGGGACACCAAAAGTCAAACGTATCCCAAGTGGCGACTCTAAAAAATAAATAAATAATCACATTTCGAATAATGTCACTTCAAATGGAAAAACTCCCTTATACATTTATCCTTCGGGGTAGGTGTGTAAAAAAGCAGGTGTGACAGCTCTAGCGACTCTGCTGGGGATACGAACCTAGAATTGTGGTTCAGGGTTTAAAAAATCCGAGCTTAGTACAATTGTTATATTTGGCTTTATCTGATTTTCTACATGTTCCATGCTATATGTGCTAAATGTTTTGCCACTTTGATATTTGTTGAATTCTATATAAACTATCGCGAATCCCTTCATCTCTCTGAGTGTTCTACATCATGGAGAAGGGTGCACTTCGTGTAGCTTCTCTTCTGTTTAGAGTCTTTCCTAATTTAGAACGAGGTTGGATAAGTTGCTAAGCGGGTGGAGCTTCTGTATCCCCGGTACCTACCTCCCCCTCGGCTCGAGTTGTCCGCTCGGGTAAGCCAGGTCTAGACCAATAAACCTAGGGTTAAACCTAGAAGAACAAAAACTCATGCCGGATCCCTAGTAGGACGTTTGTTTGCATCATGTGCATTTGACTTAGGGGACTCAACACAGGGGTTGGGTCCGTCTAGGACAGGTGACCTGAAATGACTTGACCATCCTGATGCATCTTACGTGCTACTTTCGCATTTATTTGCACAGTTTTGCATGTTGACCGGCTTGTATATAATGAGTGAAAATTGAGAAAAATAGCATTGTTAAGACTCAGTGAGGATAACCTTTTGTAGTGAAAAACCAATGCCAAAATAGTACCGAAATGCTACCGGAATTTTGAAAAGTGAAAAGAAAAGGAGAGAAATATTTGGAAAATAGAAAGAAAATTGTTGTTCAAAAACACCTTTGATTTTGGCAACTCTGCCCAAACTATGCTCGTTTGATTCTCACTAGACGTGAGATACGTAGGCAACCCTCATCGCGTCCAACCTCCCTTTTGCAAAAATAGCCCAAAAAAATGTCAAAATTTTAATTTGTTGTCATAAATGAAGTCGGGCGATGCCATTGTTACTGAAATAAGCCGAATGTCCCCAAAAGGGCACCAGAAGGTTGCTTTTGCAAGAACGGCCACCCTGAGTCATTTTTAAATATCTTGCGAGCACAACCTTAAAATCTTCTTCCCAGAAGCGCTGAAAGGCCGTATTCGCAAAACCAAATCCTTGTCTTGTTAAATAAAGAATTTTGCAAAAATAGCCAGTTTTCAAAATAAGTCATTAAAATTCCCTTTTTAAATAAACGTGCAGGATAACTTCAAGTAACATCGAAACCCTTTCAGTCCTGAGTGAGATACCCTTGAAACTTCATATGTGGTGGCATGATCTAGGAAAGGGAAGCAGAGATACAGTGGTCAAAATTTTAGGCGGTCTAGTTGAACTACTAAACATCAAACCGAGGAAAGATATCATTGAGGCACTAATAACATTTTGGGACCCGACCCGTAACGTATTCTGGTTTTCAGATTTTGAACTCACCCCTACATTAGAGGAGATTGCGGCATACACGGGTCTCAACGGGAACCTTCGAGGAAAATACCCATTGGCCCCACGACTGATAACCCTTCATAGGTTTTTGGATCTGTTGAGCATTAGCCGGAATATTCAATGCCCTCATATGGCAGAAGGGTGTTATACATTTCACTTCCTATATCATCGGTATGGTGACCCAAAAGTTTCGAGGAGCCCAACACCGGTTTGACACATGCCGAAAATAGAGACAAATGGGAAGCTCGACGGCCATTAGCCTTTATGGTAGCCTTTCTGGGAGTGGTGGTTTGTCCGAGAAAAGATTGTCACATAGACCTCGGCCTGGTAGGGATGCTAGATGTTGCCATGAAAAACCTACTAGCACAATGGTTCCCCTGATTGTAGCAGAAATATATCGAGCTTTGACCAAATGTCGGGAAGGTGCGAAATTCTTTCAAGGTTGCAATTTGCTCTTACAGTTATGGATGCAGGAACACCTCTGTCACCGCACCGGCTATATGAACTATGGTTTAACTGGGTTGAGTTGTATTGCAGAATTTGGAACCCAGGTGATAGGTATTGAGTTCCCTGAGGGTACTGAGGACTGGTCGTCATGCTTAATATTCCTGACTGCAGATAAAGTCGAATGGGCTTATGGTTGGCTTTATGCTATTGAAGCTATACACACATCAGCAGAGGTCCCCTATATTCTTTCGATGGGTAGCCGAAGTATAAAACCTTACACTCCTTACCAGGTTTTGCGACAACTTGGAAAATTCCAGACAGTGCACAATGTTGAAGACCTGAGTGAGCAAGTTATTGAGTTAGGCCCTAAGGCTGCATTTCCTGAAGGCAGAATCCAAAAGATATGGAATGAGTGTCGGTTCCTCGAGCCTAAAACCATAATACAGGACCAAGCTAGAGGCGAGGTAGATCCCAAGTATCTAAAGTGGTTTGGCAAAAGATTTCAAATCCCAGAGAGACCCACTAAAAGACCGCACGTGCAGCAATTTAACGATGGGGTCCAAGTTCAATGGGATTGGAAAGCAAAAGAGAAGGAGTACCGAGCTAGAATAGGACGATTGGAGCAACAAGTCCAGGACCTCCAATTCGACAAAAGTGTACAGGCTGCGGCCGACGAGGGTGATAAAAAGAAATTAGCTCAGGAGAACGAAGCACTCAAAGCCCAAATTAAACAAATGAAAATAAATTCCAGGAACCAGGAAAGAAGTCTATCTAATGAAAGGTTGATCAAAGGGTTAAAGAAATAAATTTCGGACTACCAAGAAGAACTAGAAAAATCCCAGGGAAATATGGCAAGACTCTTGGCGCAGTGGGCCAAAAAGACTAAAGAAAGAGCCCAATTTGTGCAACAAATGAGGAGAAACTACGAGGGGACTATCGCCAAAATGAAGAGAAAAATGAATACTATTGAAGAAAAGACAGCCCAGCGGGATAAAGAATTCCAAGCCGAGATGAACCAGTGCTATGGGTTAATAGCAGAGATGGAAAGGGAAATTAAATTGCTACAAGATCTGCACTTCTAGGACTCACAGGTGCTAGAGGCTTGCACACAACAAATAAGCTGACTCCTTCAAGAAAAGGGCCGAATAAAGGAAAGGATTAGAAAAATTGCCCACTATATTGTCATGAAGTGTCAGGCTGGCGAGTGAATGGGTCGTACCACATCCTTTGCCGCAGTGATGACATTTGTTCGCCAGGTCATTAATGATTTAGATCAGTTGCAAAGGGGTCTTGCACGAAGCCCGAGACAATGTCGAACGACGCTCCGCGGGCCTCAGGATTTGAAGCATTGATGTATTCTTAGTTAATCGAGTCTGTATTTTTGCTTTTGAGTTTATTTTTGTAATTTCCTTTTCAAGAAAAGAAAAACAAATAGTCTAGTAGCTTTTGTAACCACAGTTGTTATCAATGAAAAATTGAAAATTCCCAAAAATTGTTTTCTTACTTTTGCATTTGTTTGCAAGAACTACGCTTGGTCTGATTCATGCGGGGCCATGATACGCAGGCAATCTATATAAGATTCGACCATAATCCAAGAAAAAAGAGAAATACGAGGAAATAAATAAAAGGAAAAAACAAGAGAGAAAAGAAACACAAAGGAAGAAAATAAGGCATTAAGTGAAAACCTCAAAAAGAAAAAGCAGAAAATGAAAATGGAGAAGCACGTAAAGAAAATGAGAGAAGACAAAGCAAAAAGAGAAAAGAAAAGAGAAAAGGAGCAAAAGAAAAGCCGGGATGATGCATGCAACCGTAGCAAACATGTAGATATTCATTTAACTGTATAGGTGCATCACACTCCAATGTGCGATTACCTATCTATTATTTGTTTCACATTAACCGTTATTGCTGTCAATTCCAGTTGAACTTTTTAGAAACAGTGGTTGGTTTGTGGTAAGCTGGCCTCATATCGATATTTCACCATATCAAAAGGAAGTACAACGATGTCGTCTGAAATGACTCTGCCTGCAATTCCCATACCCGAAGACAGCCCCATCTCAGGGATCCCGGCCTTTGAGTCCTTTACAGCTGAAGAAAATCGAATATTGCACCTGCGATTGATGGAAATGTGGGATGCTTGGAACAACGGAAAGGAACCCCCATGCACCATCCCCGGATTCCCGGAGCTATTTCCTAGATCTGGAGGTGCTACTACTGTCCCCATCAGCCACCCAAATACCCCTTTGGGACAACCTACTATAACTACTCATTTATTCGAAAAACCTTCTGAGGTTCGCCCCCAGGTGTTCTCGTCTGGTCCTGCTCCCAACATCTTCGCGGCTCCACCCTGCCCTGCAACCACAGAACCATCACTGCCCACACATGCTGTTGACCCTTCAGTCTTCACATTCCAAAATCCCGTCTTCCAGGCTGACCCTCCTTATTATCCTCAATATACTTACTCTCAGAAGTCTCTATACGAGCTTACACCGGGGCAGGACAAAACCCCCAAACCTCCAGAGCAGGATGAGATGGCAAAGAGAATGAGAAGCCTCAAACAGAGTTTAAAAAATATACAAGGCCTGAGCGGGCAAAAGAGTGTCTCCTATACAGACCTGTGTATGTTCCCGCATGTACACTTGCCCTCAGGGTTCAAAACACAAAAATATGAAAAGTATGACGGGCACGGCGACCCCATTGTTCATTTGAAGAAGTACTGCAATCGATTACGGGGGGCTGGTGGAAAAGAAGCGTTGTTAATGGCTTACTTCGGAGAAAGCTTGGTGGGCATAGCTTCAGAATGGTATATGGATCAGGACATATCTCGATGGCACATTTGGGACGATCTTGCTAGAGATTTTGTTCGACAATTTCAATACAACATAGACATTGCGCCAGACAGGAACTCCTTGGAAAATCTAAAGAAAATNATTGCTCACCTAAAGAAATATTGCAATCAGTTATGGGGGCTGGTGGAAAAGAAGAGTCGTTAATGGCTTACTTCGGAGAAAGCTTGGTGGGCATAGCTTCAGAATGGTATATGGATCAGGACATATCTCGATGGCACATTTGGGATGATCTTGCCAGAGATTTTGTTCGACAATTTCAATACAACATAGACATTGCGCCAAACAGGAACTCCTTGGAAAATCTAAAGAAAAAATCTTCAGAAAAGTTTCGAGAATATGCAATTAAGTGGCGCGAACAAGCATCAAGGGTGAAACCCCCAATGGATGAAGTGGAAATGGTCACCGTATTTCTTCAGGCCCAAGAAGCTGATTACTTCCAAAACATGACGTCGGCTATGGGCAAACCTTTTGCAGAGGCAATCAAAATTGGTGAAATGGTGGAGAATGGACTGAAAACAGGCAGAATTTTGAGCCAATCGGCCATAAGAGCAATCTCCCAAGCTATCCAAGGAGGGTCTAGAGGAATGGCCAAAGGTAATAAGAAAGAAGAAACGGTTATGGCAGCCTCAGGGGCAAGGAGACACCGAGCTCCTAGAACCATGTTTTCTGAGAGAACTTCTCAACACTACTACCCTCATCCTAACATGGCTTATGCTTCACAGCCATATGCGGTCATGAACGCTCAACCCTTTACCCAACCGCAGCCACATGCCAACAGAAATCAACCTCCATTCCCAAGAGATCAGCCACCATTCCCAAGAGATCAGCCTCCCCACCAGAACCACTATAATCCTCGACCTCCACAGAATAACTCCGTCCCCAGGAACCACCAGGAAACCAAACTTTACCCCAATTGGTGAATCTTACTCTAGTCTATTCCCGAAACTTGTCCAAATGGGTCTACTACAGTCGGTCCCTCAAAAAAGACAAAACCCAACATCGCCTGCCTACAGAGCTGGTGTCAGGTGTGCATACCATTCAGGGGCAGAAGGCCATCATACAAATAACTGTTGGCCTCTGAAACAAACGGTGGAGAACTTAATAGGGCAAGCGAAAATTGTATTGAAGGATGAGGATGTCCCGAATGTGACCAATAATCTGCTGTCCGCTCACAACAACGGGCCAGTAATCAGGATGATTTGTGAAGATAGGGAGTTTGATCTAGCCTTAAAAGCTATAATTGCTATCGCTGATGCGGAAAGAAAGCCAAAGGTGGCCTCGAAGCAATAGGAAGGGGAAAAGAAGAGCAAAATCATCAAGACAGAACCAGAAAAGAAAATTGATTTGAAAAAAAAAGGAACACAAATGTACGTACCCAAGCAAGCCTATGTGGTGCGGGGGACAATCAAACCACCTCGGCTAAGTGAGCCAGTGGTTATTGGACGCGTACCACAGAAGCCTATGACGAGCCCTGCTGCGGTACCATGGAATTATAGTCAGACGGTGGTTACGTTTAAGGTTAAAGAGATCTTTGGAGAGCTGCTAGAAAACCCCCCTGTTGAGAAATATTCAAACATAGAGGAAGTAAACAATGCCACCAGATGGCGTTTCCCGCCTAAAAAGCCTGTGAATGCTGAGAAAGTCAAAGTGTTCTTTCAAAAAATTAAAATGGTCGATTATGAGGTGGTACATCTGTATGAAAGTGAAGAAATACGTGGGGCAATGAGGAAAATGCTCTATGAAACCCACATAGTCCAGCCGAGAGAGGGCGCTAGCACCGCTGAGGTGTTATACATGGGACCAAGCACCAAACTCCAAAACTGGAAGGCTACGCCATTCCCGATCAGGCGAGAGTCCCGATAGACCCGTCCTGCTACTTTATTCCAGGGTGTAAGTCGGATGTTTCCTGTAGTTTCTTGTCTTTAAATTCCCGAATGCAAACCCTGTTATCTTCAAAATTCCAAGCAATGAAATCAATATTTCATCGTTCATTTTTCTTTATTCCTTCGGATTTTGCTATTTTTTCTCCTTCATTTCTTCTCTTTAGCTCTAATAATGAAGCTTTAAATAACATGACATGCTTGCGGACTTCATACCTAGATCCCAAAACGCTGTCAGATTTCGAAATCATGAATCAAGAGTCGAAATGCAAAGAAGGTAACCTTGAGGAAATAAAACAAAGAATTTGAACAATTGAAGGAAAATTGGTTCGCGGTTTGGAAAGGTCCATACATTACAACAAAAGAGTGTACTCAGGGCACATCCAGGCAATTGTACAAACAAAGAATAGCCCGCGCCTATGACAAGAAAGTGCATCCCAGGAATTTTGAAGGGGGCAACTCGTGTTAAGACGCATTCCCCCTCACCACCAGGAAGCAAAATGAAAATGTGATCCTAATTGGAAGGGTCCATACATCATCTGGAAATATTGCTGAGAGGAGCATTGTATCTTGGAGACATTTAAGGAAATGAACCTGAAACAGCAGTCAATGCAGATGCAGTAAAAAGGTACTATGTCTAGACCTCCTATGGCGATGCCTTTTGTGTAATTGATATGACGAAGGCTTTGCTTCCCGCTACCCCAAACACTATCAATCCTTCGTAAACCCTTTGAGCCGGTTATGCTTCTTTGATTACCCTCTTTGGAACCCGAAAGTACGAAAAGAAAAGAAAAAGAAAAAGAAAAAAAAAGAAAAGAAAAACAAAAAAAAAAGAAAAGAAAAACAAAAACAAAAACAAGAAACAATTATTTGCCTGAACTACGTTTGACTTGATTCAGAAAGGATACGTAGGCAGCTTTTCCCTGAGGTTCAGTCACACCAAAACAAAAATCTCAATTTCCCCAAAAGTTTAAACTGGGGCAGATGATATAATGGTTCGGCAATGAATCTGCCGAAATGGTTCCAAAGTTGTAGTTTCGCCCAAAATCCTTTTTACCCAAAGACCTTCCAAGTCCTTCCGATCAATTGACAAAAGCAGGGAAGTGAAAAACATCATTGTTGGAATCTGATACAATTCAAACTGAGAGAAATAAAATGAGAGTATTATCAGTGAAAACCTTCGGGTACCATAAGGCGACGGTGAGTAGAGAAATGAAAATGAGAGAGTCCGCTTAGTGAAAAGTCGCAGAGAGCACTATCGAGCGACGGTGACAAAAGAAATGAGAGAGGTCGATTGGCGAAAAACCGCAAAGGGCGCTGTCGGCCGAAAAGAAGACATATCATCACTAAAAGAGTCCCGGCTAGGCTCCCTGATTTTGAAATGCAGATCAATGAATTCATGAGAAGCTGGAAAGTTTGTGTGGGTCAGGCGTCCAGTCCAAGAAGCATGTCATGTTCATTTGAAGCCAGCATGCAACCCCATATAAGTCCTTCTTTTCCCCGAAAGGGACACTTCTCTTTAAACTCATCTGCTTCCCTTTTTCTTCTTTGAATCCCTTTAGGTTTAACATTGATTCTGGAATCACTACGAAGAAAGGTGGCAGGATTGGTTCTATCGGGCTCCGCCTGGCAAAAGCCAAAGAAGACACCCAACTTCAGCGGGTGCGTCAATCCAATCTCGATTGACCATGGATTGATGCTGTGAAAATAAAGACATTTGAAAGAAAGGAAGTCAAAGCAAAGGTCCTAAGGGCAGAATAAAGTGAAAAAGGCTAGAGCCCACACGGGCAAGTCATAATGAAATCCTGAGAGTTGAACCCGGTCGGTTTGAAAAGAGATTCACCCTCAAGGCCAACAAGCAGCAAAGTTCTCAACGGAAAGGGGGCCGGGATCAAGAAATTGGGATGATCAAGGCCACAAAACCAACCACCGTTTCAAACTAACAAATTTTTCTTTGTTGAAAACATGTCTTATTCAGAGCAACTGTGCAAGAAGCAGGTGCAACCCAAAAAGAAATAAATGCACAACCGCTGAAACAGCTTTGCAGCAAGAAAGCGACAGAAAGGGAAGTTTCCCGAAATTCTTTCATGCATTTTGCTAACTGAAAAGAAAAAATAAAGAGAAAAAGAAAAGAAGGAGAAAAAGAAGAAGAAGAAAATAAATGAAAATGAAAACCCCGAAAGAAAAACAAATCATAGTAGCATAGGAACTTTTTATTTCCAAATCCCGGCCAAAAAACCGTGGAGCTTTTTTTCTTTTCAAATCCCGGCCAAAAACCGAGGATCCCCCGGCCAAAAAATCGTGGTGCTTTTTCTTTCCAAATCCCGGCCAAAAAACCGAGGATCTCCCGGCCAAAAAACTGTGGAGCTTTTTTTCTTTCCAAATCCCGTCCAAAAAATCGAGGATCTCCCTGCCAAAAAATCGTGGAGCTTTTTTTCTTTTCAAATCACGGCCAAAAAATCGAGGATCTCCCGCCCAAAAAATCGTGGAGCTTTTTCTTTCCAAATTCCGGTCAAAAAACCTTGGAGCTTTTTTTCTCTCCAAATTCCGGCCAAATAACCGAGGATCTCCCGGACGATTTTTTTTCTTTTCAAATCCCGGCCAAAAAACCGAGGATCTCCCGGCCAAAAAACCGTGGAGCTTTTTTCTTTCCAAATCCCGACCAAAAAACCGAGGATCTCCCGACCAAAAAATTGTGGAGCTTTTTTTTTCTTTTCAAATCCCGGCCAAAAATCGAGAATCTTCCGGCCAAAAAATCGTGGAGCTTTTTCTTTCCAAATCCTAGCCAAAAAATCGTGGAGTTTTTTTTTCCAAATCCAGGCCAAAAAACCGAGGATCTCCCGGCCAAAAAACCGTGGAGCTTTTTTTTTCTTTTCAAATCCCGGCCAAAAAACCAAGGATCTCCCGGCCAAAAAATTGTAGAGCCTTTTTCTTTCGAAATCCCGGCCAAAAACCGAGGATCTCCGGCCAAAAAATTGTGGAGCCAAAAAACCGAGGATCTCCTGGCCAAAAAATAGTGGAGCTTTTTCTTTCCAAATCCCTGCCAAAAAATCGAGGATCTCCCGGCCAAAAAATCTAGGATCTCCCGGCGAAAAAACCATGGAGCTTTTTCTTTCCAAATCCCGGTCAAAAACCGAGGATATCCTGGCCAAAAAACCATGGAGCTTTTTCTTTTAAATCCCGGCCAAAAACCGTGGAGCTTTTTCTTTCCAGATCCCGGCCAAAAAACCGAGGATCTCCCGGCCAAAAAACCGAGGAGCTTTTTCTTTCCAAATCCCGGCCAAAAAAATCAAGGATCCCCCGGCCAAAAAGTCAAGGAGCTTTTTCTTTCCAAATCCCGACAAAAAATCGAGGATCTCCCTATACAATCCTAATTTGATCGCTTAGATATGTTCCACAACTAACTCACGAAATTTTTCTAGTGAAAACTGGGGCAGAAAATTTCGTTCGTTTGTTTATTTTGGTATCTTAAGCAGATCAACCTCAAGACGTAAGGTACGAGATGACCAATGGGATAAATCTCAATCCAGAATCAAGAAAAGAAGAAAAAAACAAAAAGAAATGAACTCAAATGTGAAGCAAGCAAGGGTGCGGATTGCTCAAAGTCTGATTGAAGTCACAAGCTCCGCTGATCCTGTTTTGACCCAATGCTGCATGAAGAAGTAACACCTACAAATTCAGATCGGAGTCCACAGCAAAATCAGCCAAGACTCAAGATCAAGTTTCAAGAGAATTATAGATAGGAATCTTGTAACTCATAGTTGCTAGGCATAGCTAGCTTAGCTTTTATTTTCTTTTTGGTATAATAAGGAGGTCAGTAAGCAGTAGCTGCAGTAACAACAGTAAAATTCACAGCTCCTGGTAGTCCAGGATACCAAACATTCCAGAACTACTCTGACATAATTCCTCTATACCCAAGTATATGTAGGCAACCTCCGAAGCAGTGTTCGGTCAGACGGTTTTCAAAATGCTTCTCATGGATTGCTGAGCGGGCAAAAATCCTTCATGGTGCTCATTTATCTTTGCCTGAAAACCCGTCGTGTCTTCGAGCAAAGAGGGGCAGCTGTGAGCACGTGATTTTTGCCACGCTTAATTTACTCCTATAAATTCATTAGAATTAGAATTTTGCTTTTATTATTTGAACTTTTAGGAATTAATTGCATGATTTTATATCTTGTTTGCATTTTGTGTGCATTTTTTTAGTTGCTATAACTCATAAAAAAGTACAAAATAGTACGTTTGCATTTAGAATTTGTTTTTATATTTTTAATCAATATATATTACTAAAATAGGAGAAAAATAACAAAAATAGTCCTTTTACTATTTTTAATTCTACATTTTACATTTTTTAGTTTAGTTTTTTTTCGAATTAGGAATTAGTTGATTTTGGAAATTAATTAGTATAATTTTAGATTTTTGATTTGGGTCTTGTATGATAAAATCAGAAAATACAAACAAAATAATAATAACAAATAAAACACAAAACAATTAGGACATAAAATTGGGCCAAGTTGGTCTGGCCCAAAATATTTCCCCCTCAGCCCTTCCTAGTATCCGTTTTCCAAGCCCAATCCTTTTAAAAATCTGGCCTGCCCCCTGAGTAAAATGAAATGACACCGTTTGGCATCGTTTGATCTTGACCGTCAATCTCCCCTCATCCAACGGTCCAAAGTGATCCTTCAATTTAGATAAAATTGTTCGAAAATATCCCATACCATAAAATATTTCTCATTATCCTCGTACACCCCTATAACCCCACCCCCGTCTCCGCCGGCCACCGTATCCCCACCGTGCTTCTGCCCTCCTCTACCGTCCGCCGCCGGCCGGAAATCACCTCCACCGGCGGCGATGCTCCAAATAACCGCAAAATTACACCCCTTACTCCTCTTTTCCTCCTCTTTCCAATCCTCAAATCCATTTCCCTCAAATCCCTACCGATTTTCTTGAATTTCAGATTGAAAATTCGGCCAAAATGCAAATTCATCCAAATAACCCCGAATTTATACCCTAGGTTCCTTATTTCCTTCTCTTTATGTATCTAGCATCAGTTCTCTTCAAACATCATCGGAACGGCTCGCATTTCAAATCTCGAAAAAGGCAGAACCCTAGGAGTTCATTTCTGCTCGATTTGGCCTGGTTTTTTGAGTCTGGTATTGGATTTGAGCCACGAATTAATATTTTCGTTTGTTCTTTGAGAAGAACAAATGATTAACATTATTCCGTGGCTCGAATCAATTTTTTTAATCTCCATTCCGGCCTTACATAGGTGAGTTCTATTTCTGATTCTTTGTTTAACCTTTTTCTTTTGTTTTAAGTTCTCATAATTGCTAATTTCTATTTTTATTTTCATTTTAGTATTGGGCAGTGTGTTCTGACTTCGTGTTCTAATTTTGTGCTTGATTTTCCTTTTTGATTGTTTGTTTGACTTTAGTTCATTTTGATGATAGTCTGATTTTTAGGATTGGTTAGGTTTTGATCTTTGTTATGCTTTGTAATTGTAAGATATTAGCTTAATCTTTTGCTTTAATAGCTTTTAATTGACTTTGTTTGGACTTGACTGATCTTAATTTATTGTTCAGTATTTCTTTATGGTTGTTGCTAGCTGTTTTTAATTAGTTTAGTTTAGTTTTCATTAATTTAGTAGTTAGTATTAATCAGTTATTAGGTTTAGCTTATGCTAATGTGTCATGGATATAGCTGATTTAGACTCATTAGGATTAACTATAGTTAAGATTTTAACTAAGGTAAAAGGGGGTTGGAGGTTATAGTTCATATTAGGGTTACTAATTCTAAGGGCAAGCAAGGGTGGTTTAGGCATCTAAAAGGGCTGGTTTGTTAAGACTTGGTAAGTCCAGAACAAAAATAAGGGTAGTATAGGTTTTTCATAGCTAAAAGAACACCTTAGGGCCTTCTAGAAGGGGGCCTTAGTGTAAGTTTCTGCATTTAATGTAGTAACTTGGGTAACAAGTCACAAAGTTAGGGTCTAATAGTTAATTTCTGAAAATAAAAAGGGGAAAAAAATAGGAAAACCCTTCCAGAACATTCTGCCCCATTTCTTGTCTATAAAAGGCATCCCTAGTGCCTTCATTAACAAGTTTAGAAGCTCTGAAGTTCCAAATTCCTTCCAGCTTATAATTCCCTCCCAAAATCCTCCTCTTACAAGATGAAATCTCACATTTTGAATTTCAAATTAAAAGACAATTCAAACCTAAATTCCAGTAGCAAAAACCTTCATTTTTAGATCCAAATT